>CM065430.1:66597500-66845000 GCA_033030585.1 Hippophae rhamnoides | reverse complement strand
AAAGTATTGGCAGGATCGGCAATCCCGGTTTTCGTTAATCAAGTTTTCGTTCATCAAAGTATTTGGCGATCACGATTCTGCTCATCACCTCTCACTTTGTACCCATTAATCTTATTAGTGGAAGAAATATTTTCGGAGTTTGTCCCGTGGACTTAGCCCAAATTAAAGGGTGAACCACGTTAAATTTCCGGTGTCATTATTCTACTCTGTTGAATTCATTTTGTTTTTACCCACTGTGCCCAACAAGCGGTATCGGAAATGGTCTAGTAAAATTCTTAATATGCTCTGTGGTTGCAAGATATTCGATCTTCCACATCAGAAAAGATTTTATTAGGTCCAGGGCGTATTTATTTACAGAAAAAAGAAACACAGCGAAAAAAAATGTCAAGCCAAAAGGTAGATATTGAGAAATTTAATGGCAATAATAATTTCTCTTTATGGCAAAGGAGGATGAAAGATATTCTCATTCAACAGAAGGTCCATAAGGCATTGCTGGGAAAAGAAAAGAAGGTAGCAACCGTCACCGAGGAACAATGGGAGGAAATAAATGAGATTGCAGCTAGTACAATTCGTCTAAATCTCTCAGACAGTGTCTTGCAAAACATTGAATCAAAAAATTGCAAGACTGCTAAAGAAACATGGGAGACTCTAGAAAACGTGTACATGTCAAAGAACCTTGCCAATAAATTTTATTTGTGGAAGGAGCTATATCAGATGAGGAAGGAAGATAATGTGAGCATGATGCAGCATGTTAGCAATTTCAACAGCAATCTTTCTCACTTAGCAAGATTTAATGTGAGTTTTGGTGATGAAGAGAAAGCTGTGATGTTATTGGCATCACTACCCTCATCATATAATCATATCACAACAACTCTGACTTATGCAAAAGACAAGATGGAGTTTGAAGTTGTTGTAGAAGCCTTGTTCTCATATGAGAAACAAAACAAGGAAAGAGATTCAGAAGCACAAGCCCTTATCACAGAGTCTAGAGGAAGGAGATTGTACAAAGAACAAAAACCGAGAAGTAAGAGTAGAGGCAAATCAAACAAATTTGCCAATGTTGAATGCCATCATTGTAAGAAGAAGGGTCACATTAAGAAATTTTGTCGGGTGTTCAAGAAGGAACAAGAAACGAACACAGGCAAAGTAACAAAAAAGGATGACGGCGGTGATGATGAGCAAACAAATACCATAGACGAGTTCAATATCGTTTATGATGAAGATTTTGTCAATCTTGCATCACACGAGACCGGTTGGGTGATTGATAGTGGTCTTCTGATTCACGCTACATCGCGTAGAGAATTTTTCTCATCATACACACCTGGAAGTTTTGGTATTGTTAGAATGGGAAATGAAGGTCTGTCAAAGGTAGTAGGTAAATGAGACGTTTGCTTGGAAACAGAGAACGAAACCAGACTATTTCTGAAGGATGTCAGGCATATTCCAGATATGCGCTTGAATTTGATCTCTGTGCGCCGACTTGCAAATGAAGGATATTGTAGCTCCTTCATTTATGACAAATGGAAACTTACAAAAGGCTCCTTAGTAGTGGCCAGAGGTGAGAAGCATACAACTTTGTATATAATGCAAGCGAAACTCTCTACCGACACAGTAAATGCCATAGAGAAAGATAGTGCAGCTGAGCTATAGCATAAGAGACTCAGTCACATGGGTGAAAAAGGTTTGACAAGTCTAGCCAAAAAGAAGATATTGCATGGAATTGATGAAGGACATTTGGAGAAACGTGTTCATTGCCTAGCAGGAAAGCAAAATAGGGTTTCTTTCAAGAGCTTCCCTCCTTCCAGAATGAATAATATTTTAGATCTGATTCATTCAGATTTATGTGGACCAATGCCAAAGTCACTTGGTGGTGCTCAATACTTTGTGACTTTCATTGATGATCATTCAAGGAAGACGTGGGTATATCTTCTAAAGACAAAGGATCAGGTGCTAGATGTCTTCAAAGAATTTCATGCCTCAGTTGAGAGACAGACTGGAAAGAAGCTAAAGTGCATCCGGACAGACAATGGTGGAGAATACACTGGACCTTTCCATGCTTATTGCAAAAAGCATGGTATTCGGCATCAGATGACACCTCCAAAGACACCGCAGTTGAATGGCTTAGCTGAGAGGATGAATAGAACTTTGATGGAGAGAGTTAGATGTCTACTCTCACATGCAAAGTTGCCTAAAACTTTTTGGGGTGAAACCATACTCACAGTTGCACATGTGTTGAATCTTTCACCTTGTACTCCTCTCAAGATGGATGTTCCAAATAAAGTGTGGTCAGGAAAGGATGTTTCCTATGATCATCTGCGAGTGTTTGGCTGCAAAGCTTTTGTTCATATCCCCAAGGATGAGAGATCCAAACTTGATGCCAAAACAAGACAGTGTATTTTTATTGGCTATGGTCAAGATCAATTTGGCTATAGATTTTACGATCCAGTTGCAAAGAGACTTGTCAGGAGCCGTGATGCTATATTTTTTGAAGATGAGACCATTGAAGATATTATCAAAATGAAGAAAGATGTTCCTAATTCCAATGGTGACTCATCAGATTTGGAATTAATTCCTCCAACATCAGTGCCAAGACAAGTTGGAGATGAAGACCAGGTTTATCCACCTGATGAAGATGATGCCCCTATAGAAGTTGGTTCTGAAGATGAGAGAAATGATGATATTTATTATCCAGTACCAAAACCTGTGGCTTCTCCTGTTCCACTGAGAAGAAGTGATAGAGTGAGACGACCCTCTATCTCATATCCTCCAGATGAGTATGTAACTTTCACTGATGGGGGAGAACCTGAGAGTTATGAAGAGGCCATGGATGACGAATCCAAACAAAAATGGATTGAAGCCATGCAAGATGAGATGAAGTCCTTGCATGAGAACAAAACCTTTGAGTTGATGAAGCTGCCCAAAGGGAAGAAGGCCTTGAAAAATAAATGGATGTTCAGGGTGAAGCATGAAGGACACAGTTCCAGTCCGCGATACAAAGCCAGATTGGTTATCAAAGGATTCAGCCAAAGAAAAGGTATTGACTTTGACGAGATTTTCTCTCCAGTTGTAAAAATGACATCCATCCATGTTGTGTTAGGGTTAGCAGCAAGTCTTGACTTAGAGGTTGAGCAAATGGATGTCAAAACTGCCTTCCTACATGGTGACTTGGAAGAAGAGATATACATGGAGCAGCCAGAGGGTTTTCATCAAAAGGGAAAAGAAGATTATGTCTGCAAATTGAAGAAAAGTCTCTACGGCTTAAAACAGGCACCAAGACAATGGTACAAGAAGTTCGAGTCTGTTATGGGGGAGCAAGGCTACAAAAAGACTACTTCAGACCATTGTGTTTTTGTGCAGAAATTCTCTAATGATGATTTCATTATTATTTTGCTCTATGTGGATGATACGTTGATTGTTGGCCAAAATATTTCCAAAATCAACAACTTGAAAAGGCAGTTGAGTAAGTCTTTTTCCATGAACGACTTGGGGTCAACAAAGCAGATTCTTGGCATGACTATTATTAGAGACAAAGACGCCAAGAAATTATGGTTGTCACAGGAGAAGTACATTGAGAAAGTACTTTAGAGATTTCATATAGATAAGGCTAAAGTGATTAGTTGTCCTCTTGCTAATCACTTTAAGCTAAGTTCTAAGCAGAGCCTTTCTATAGACAAAGAGAAGGAAGAGATGGAAGAGGTTCCATATGCTTCAGCAGTTGGAAGTCTAATGTATGCCATGGTTTGTACACGGCCAGATATCACTCATGCAGTTGGAATTGTGAGTAGATTCCTTTCAAATCCTGGAAAGGAACATTGGGCTGCAGTGAAATGGATTTTCAGGTATCTTCGAGGTTCTTCCAAAATATGTCTATGTTTTGGAAATGATAAACCTGTGTTAGTTGGATACACAGATGCAGATATGGCTGGTGATATGGATTCTAGAAAATCCACTTCAGGTTACTTGATTACATTTGCATGGGGAGCTGTGTCATGGCAATCAAAGTTACAAAAATGTGTTGCATTGTCCACTACCGAAGCAGAATTCATAACAGCAACGGAAGCATGTAAAGAGTTGTTATGGATGAAAAATTTCTTGAAAGAACTTGGGTTACAACAAGACAGTTATCAGTTATTTTGTGATAGTCAGAGTACTATCCATCTTGGAAAGAATGCCTCCTTTCATTCGAGATCAAAACATATTGATATGAGATATCACTGGATTAGGGATGTAATGGAAAAGAAGCTATTACAACTTGAGAAGATCCATACAGAAGAAAATGGATCAGACATGTTAACAAAAATTCTTCCGAGAAAAAATTTTGAATACTGTCGTTTAGCTGCTGGATTGGTGGAGCCCTCTATGTAGTCGGGAGGGGGAGATTTATGAGTCCTTCCTACATTTAAGAGGAAGAAAACACAAGTGGTAGGTGCAACCACCAATGCTAGGTGCAACCACCAATGGTAGGTGCAACCACCAATGGTAGGTGCAACCACCAATGGTAGGTGCAACTACAAATGGTAGGTACAACCACAATGGTAGGTGTATCTAACATTGATATGCAATTTTGCCTATAAATAGGCAATGTTATATTTGCATCTCTTACTTCTACTTCTTATCTTAATATTGCAAAGGATTTTGCAAAAACAAATGATCTTGCCCAGCTATAGAGATTTGTCAAAGCCATTTCTGAGCTTACTTTGCCAAGAATGACAGCTCTAAATAGAATCATATTTTCTTTTAGTGAATGTCAAAAAATTGATTTGGCTCTTCTAATATTTGACTAGATTAGGGGTATGAAATGCAAACCAGATTTGATCACATATAATACTATTTTAGATATCTTGGGTCGTGTAGACTATGTTGATGAAATGATCCTCTTATTTTTATCCATGAATGAATCTGTTATCTTTCGAGATGTCATATCTTACAATACATTGTTAAATGGTGTGAAGAAGGTTAGAATAGTAGACTTGTGTGTTGTATATTTCAAGGAAATGGGTGATAATGGAATTGAGCTAGATTTTCTTACTTATACTACATTGATTCAGAGCTTTGGTCATTTCGAAAATATTGAGGAATCAATCAGACTTTTCAGGGAGATGAAGACTAAAAAGATTCCTCCTTCAATCTATATTTATCGATCATTAATTGATATGTTAAAGAAGATGGGGAATTTGGAATTAGCAATGAAATTCTTTGAAGACATGAATTCATGTCCTTTAGAGCTTACTGGTCCAAATGATTTTAAGCTAAAGAAAAAATTAGACAAGTGTTGAAATGTCTTGGTTTTGGGGTTTAGAATGAACTATATTTTTAGAGGCTCTTGTATAACATCTATTACTGGTATGTTATATTTGTTACTATGGTTTTGTGGTTCATTTAGTATATTGGTAGCTTGATCACTGAACCCATTATTGATGGTGCTTTAGAATATATTTACACTTCTTTTTTTCAGGATTTGAACTTTAAATGTCAAACTGCCATAGATCAAAATTGAAGACTTGTTTGCCCCATAAATTTTGATATCTAATTAGTTGCATTTTTATTTGGCATAAATAAGTTATGCATCATTAGAGCCTCAAGGGAGGAGTACCACATAGTAGATGCTACTGCGATGTGTATCTGTGAGTGGTAGGTGCAAACCACCAATGGTAGGTGCAACCACCAATGGTAGGTACAACCACAATGGTAGGTGTATCTAACATTGATATGCAATTTTGCCTATAAATAGGCAATGTCTTTGCCTTAAGAGAAACATCAACACAACAAACAAGAAGAGAAGCTAAGAAAAGCCAAAGGAACAATTTCCTTTGAAGAAAAATAGTGTTGTGTGAGAAAGTGGGAGATAATATCTTAGAAAAATATTGGGATATTTTTCTAAAAGGAGAGTGACAAAATAGTGAGTTTGGGAAACACTTGTGTGACACTATTTTGGATTTATCTCAATTTGTTGTATTGCCTCTCACTTTGTACCCATTAATCTTATTAGTGGAAGAAATATTTTCGGAGTTTGTCCCGTGGACTTAGCCCAAATTAAAGGGTGAACCACATTAAATTTCCGGTGTCATTATTCTACTCTGTTGAATTCATTTTGTTTTTACCCGCTGTGCCCAACAGTATCATCTCTTGTTGTTTGGTCATGTTATTTTCTTCTTTTCAAATCTCTTACCAAGATTTTTTTTCTATTTAGGGAATTTGTTGAAGAAGCCATCCAAATAATCATGGAAAGATGATTGATTAACAAATAGTCCATATATCTTGGGGTAGGAGCCCAATAGCTAAAGATGTGACTGTATTTTTTAAGTTTTTCCATGTAAAATGCCCATTTTTGACTATAAAATTTATTTACTGCTTCTATTTCCTGATTTGTAATGCCTCGTATGTGAAATAATGAATAAATTAATAATATTATATTTTAGGAATTAAAGTTGAAACTAAAATTATGGTAGTACATTTGTGATTGATTTGGCCTTAAGTTGTAAGGAGAGAAGAAGATGAGGATCTTCGACCTGGATTTTCTTCTAACCTATATACTTCCATCATGTATCTATGTGAAGGCATAGTTGATAGAATCAAAATTTAATGTTTCTTCTTGGCTTATGCAAATGATGCTAATATTAGGCTATATTCCATTCAAGCTAACATTTCATGTTTGTACCCAGTGATATGATTTTAGTATTTACACCCTATAGGACTTAACTAGTGCCTGGGGTCAGCAAGCAGATCCAAGTTAATGGGATGCATATTATGGTTATGGGCAAGGCTATGACGCCTATGCTTATGGAACAACTCCTAATCCATCACTATATGCATACAGTGCATATGCTGGTTATGCATAGTACCCTCAGTACCCAAGTCTTAGCATGAGTTATTCTAGATGTTGTCAAGGAAGAAGATTTTGAAGAAAAACATTACAATGTGACTTGTAAAATATTTTCATATTGATATAGATTGTAGACAATTTGATTAGTTATATTAGTAAATTTTTTTCATGTATATTTTTATATTTTTGGAACACTTTAATTAGTAAATTTTTTCATGTATATTTTTAATTGATATGTATATGGTCACGGTTTAAGTATAATCGAGACAATAGATATCATTTTGATTACAAGTCTATCATCGGTTATTAAAAAACTGAGACCATAGGTACACCCTATGGTTGATGATTAAGATTAAGATGATGAAGATTAGGTATATATGCATTGTTCTTGTATTACTTAGCTCTAGAATATGGTTTTAAGCCATAAAGAACTTTCTGAATTCTTAAACCATGTGTGTGTCTCAATCTTAGCAAAAACTCATGGAGTTAAACCCATTCATACAAATCTCCATTAAGAAAAACATACTTGATATAAAGGAAACATTTTAATTAGAACAACTTATCCCCTATTTTTTTAAGTTTAACCAATTAAGAAACTATCTTTTCCTTACACATCATTTTGGAAAAAGTGCATCCACTTGGTGAAAGAGACGAGAGCTATAAGTGATAATAACTTAAAAAGTAGGTATCAAAGTGCCCTAGTAACATATAAGACTAAATTAAAATATAACAATATCTCGTTAGCTATAAAGTGAAAACCCATTAAAATAGAGAAAATTAAAAAAGGGTAAACAAAGACAAAAAGAATAATCTCTTTTGGACTTCATTTGTTCTTCATCTTTTTTATGTGACTTAATGTTTGATCTTTCGTGATTCGCTCCCTCAACCATAGATCATCTTCCCATTTCATCACTAACACCTTCAATCACCATTCATGATGTTCAAATAGGTCATCAAGATCATCTTCGCATTAAGGTTTTTAACATTTTTCTATGTTTTGCTTTCCTGAGACCGTGATCTTCTCCCCAATCTTGATTTGATAGTTGCACTCTACTCCATTCCAATTGAGCTTATTGCTTCAATTTTACAATCTTTGTGATTTGTTAACTTGTGATGAATTGAGGAACTCTTGCTATCTTTAATAACCCTTTTTCCTCCATGGTTAATCAACAACTACTAGCCATTACAATCATTCATCGATATTACTTGTCGATTGCTTCTAACCATTATTCTAAGTAGGAGGTTTTAATCCTTGGTACCTTAGTTTGTTGTTTTGATCGAAGTTATTGTATCTTTGTTTTGATATAGAACATATAATTAAAACTATAAATCATCTTGGTCCTATGCATGAACTTGGAAGTTTAGATGATGAAGATCAAGAACCTCCTAACTTCTTGATTACAGCTTGTGCACTTTTTGTGAGTCTTGATGCTTTAAAGAGAGGTATTGTTGGAAAACATGAAATTTATAAAAAATTGATTGCTGGAAAATGTAAAGCTAATAAAAAATTATAAAGCCTTGTCCAACATTGTTTTTTTACATTATTTTAAAGAGGTATAAATAGTCAAGAATTGGCTATTGGGATTGGGCCCCAAGGGGCACCCACTTTTGTGGAAGAGGAGAGGACCTAGGTAAATGTGATACCACACACGCGCGCGTGCGCCACCACTGCCGCCATCCGCCCAACCGTGCCGAGTCCGAGTGCGTGTGTGTGTGGTGAGGTGGTATTTTATTTTTTGGAAAAATATTCTTTTTAAGGAAAAATTTTCCATTTACAAAAATGGTTGTTATATATATATATATATATTTGTTTTTGTTCAGAAAAATGACCGTTATTTTCTTTTATCAAAAATATGACCGTTAAATAGCCGTTTGTCTTATTTATTCAGAAAACGAGCCATTGCTCGTATTTACTCACAAAAATTTCCATTACTCGTCTTTAATCCGAAAATGGTTGTTATTCTCCATTACTCAGAATGGTCATTACGCTCTTAATTCCCAAACATTACCGTTTTATCATAATTACCACACGGTTTCTAAAACCTATAAAAAGAGGGCTTCAGCTCTTAGTTTAATACAACAATCTCAACAAACAATTCTCACTACAAACAATTCTCTCTGCAACTCTAAGTTATTTTTTAGTTTTCCGAGCAACAAATTTTTCAAGTGTAGCATTCCGGTCTTCATCAATGTAGTGAAGTTCCGAGACAGAGAAAAAAATTATGGGCTATTTTATCCTGGGGATGACGGGGCTGTGTTTGCTTGCAAAAATTGGGAAGAGCCGCGAAACATCTTAAAGAGAGCGACCTAGTCCGCAACTCAACCCAAGTATTCATATAGTTTTTCGATAATATTGTTTCAGTACTGTTATTAACAAACTTGTATCAACAATTTTAAGACGTATTCAATCTGCCATGTCTACTGAAATGTTAACTGCTGATCTAAACAAACCATTCCGTTTTAAGGGACTACACTTTAAAAGATGGAAATAAAAAATGTTATTTTTCTTAACCATGAAAAAAGTCGTTTCTACCCTTACTACTGAAAAACCAATACAATCTACTCCTCCTACCGAAGATGCAACTAAGGATTTAGACACTTGGATGCAAAATGATTTTCTGTGAAAAAATTATATTCTTAATGGTTTAGCTGATGATTTGTATGACTATTATAACTCTGATAAGTCTGCTAAGAAAATTTGGGAAGCACTTCAAAAGAAGTACGACACTGAAGAAGTTGGAACTAAGAAGTATGCTGTCAGTAGGTACATGAAGTTTCAAATGATTGATGGTAAATCAGTGGAATCTTAATCACACGAACTGTAGAAGATAGCACACGAAATAACTTCTGAAGGTATGACTTTAGATGAACAATTTCAAGTAGCTGTTATTATAGATAAAATACCCCCTGCTTGGAAAGATTTTAAGAATACACTTAGGCATAAAACTAGGGAATTTTCTTTAGAAAGTCTTATAACCCGGTTAAGAATGGAAGAAGAAGCCCGAAAACAAGACCAAAGAGATGAAATACTCGTAGTCTCAAATAACAATACCAATAAGAAACCCTCCTCTATAATTCTGAAACCTAAATGTAGAAATATGAAAACTCAGAATCGTAATAATAACCAGAACCGTAACCACCAAAATAGAAATAGAAACTATCCTCCCCAGAATGGACCTCAACCCCCCTTAAGGAATAACATATGCATGTGTTATAGTTGTAACAGACCTGGCCACTTGGCTAGAAACTGTCGGAACAGGAATTGTCCTACCCCACAGGCGAACCTTACCGAAGATCAACTTATTGCTATGATATCTGAAGTCAATTTTATTGGTGGATCCAAGGGGTGGTGGGTGGACACCGGTGCTTCTCGCCATGTCTGCTATGATCGAGACATGTTCAAGTCCTATTCTGATTCTGAGGATAAGAAAGTTCTGCTAGGTGACTCCCACTCCACTAAAGTTGCTAGTACTAGTGAGGTGGTATTAAAGTTTACCTTTGGAAAGATTGTCATTTTAAAGGATGTCCTGCATACTCCAGAGATGAGAAAGAACTTGGTTTCAAGCTATCTTCTTAACAAAGCTGGGTTTACTCAAAATATTGGGGCTGATTTATATACTATAACTAAAAATAATATATTTTTTGGGAAAGGGTATGCCACTGATGGCAAGTTTAAATTAAACGTTGAAATCAATAAAACCTCTTCTTCTGCTTACATGTTGAGTTCTTTTAATATTTGGCATGCTTGACTTTGTCATGTTAATAAACGCATAATCAAGAACATGAGTAGCTTAGAACTAATTCCTAAACTATCTTTAAATGATTTTGAAAAATGTGATTTTTGTAGTCAACCTAAAATAACCAAAACTTCACATAAATCAGTAGTTAGAGAATCTGAACCTTTAGAATTAATTCATTTTGATATATGTGAACTTGATGGAAATTTAACAAGAAATGGAAAACGTTATTTTATAACTTTTATAGATGACTATTTAGATTACACTTATGTATATCTAATGAAAAATAAAAGTGAAGCGTTTGACATGTTTAAAATATTTATGACTGAGATTGAAAATCAACTTAATAGGAAAATAAAAAGGTTTCGAAGTCATAGAGGCACTGAATATGATTCTAATATTTTCAATGATTTTTATAAAACTCATGGAATCATTCATGAAAAAACTGCACCTTATTCTCTTGAAATGAATGGCAAAGTTGAAAGAAAAATAGAACTTTTACTGAATCAGTTGTTGCAATTTTATTAAACTCTGGTGCTGCTTCCCATTGGTAGGGAGAAATTTTATTAACTGTTTGCTATGTGCTAAATAGAGTGCCTAAATCTACAAATAAAATTTCATCATATGAAATTTTGAAAAATAAGAAACCTAATTTAACTTATTTTAAAACTTGGGGTTGTTTAGCCTATGTTAGGATCCCTGATCCTAAAAGAAATAAACTTTCTAGTAGAGCATATAAATGTGTATTCATAGGATACGCTGTGAATAGTAAAGCTTATAAATTCTATGACTTAAAAGTTCAGGTAGTTATAGAATCAAATGATGTTGACTTCTATGAACATAGGTTTCCTTTTAAATTTAAAAATAGTGGGGGCTCGTCTTCTAGTAGTTTACCTATAACTAGAACTAGTGAACAAACTGAAGGATTAAACACTGAAATTAGAAGAAGTAAACGAGCTCGAACCCTTAAGGATTTTGGGTCTGATTTTTATGCTTATACCTTAGAGGAAGATCCCCAAACTCTTAAAGAAGCATTATCTTCTTTAGATGCCAACTTATGGGAAGAATCCATAAATGATGAAATGGACTCACTTGAGTATAATAAGACTTGGCATTTAGTTGACTTACCTCCTGGTTGCAAAACCATTGGATGTAAATGGATACTAAAAAAGAAATTAAAACCCGATGGTAATATTGATAAATACAAAGCTCATCTTGTAGTTAAAGGATATAGACAAAGGAAAAATGTAGATTTCTTTGATACCCTTTCACTAGTTACACGAATAACTTCTATACGTGTACTTTTCTCTCTCGCTACTATCCATGATTTAGTAGTACATCAAATGGATGTTAAAACTGCTTTCTTAAATGGTGATTTAGAAGAAGAAATTTATATGGATCAACTTGAAGGTTTTGTTATCCCAGGTCAAGAAAATAAAGTTTGTAAACTAGATAAATCCCTTTTATGGTCTAAAACAAGCACCTAAGCAATGGCATGAAAAATTTGATAAACTAGTTATCTCACATGGATTCAAAATAAATGAAAGTGACAAATGCATTTATTATAAATTAAAAGATAACATTTTCACTATTATATGTTTATATGTGGATGACATGCTTATTTTTGGGTCAAATATTCATATTGTGAACAATGTAAAAACTTTGTTAAGTGCTAATTTTGATATGAAAGATCTCGGAGAAGCGAGTGTAATCCTTGGTATAAAGATAACTAGGTCTGAAAAGGGAATTTTTCTAGATCAGTCTCACTACATTAAAAAAATCTTAAAGAAATATAATTACTTTAACTGCAAACCTGCATGTACTCCTTATGATCCTAGTGTAAAGTTGTTCAAGAACACCGGAGATGGTGTTAGACAAACTGAGTATGCGAGCATCATTGGTAGCTTAAGTTATGCTACTGATTGCACTAGACCAGACATAGCTTATGTTGTGGGACTACTATGTAGGTTTACCAGTAGACCTAGTGAAGAGCATTGGAATGCTATTGAAAGGGTTATGAGATACCTTAAGAGAACTATGAACCTTGGATTACATTATAAAAAGTTTCCCGCTATTTTAGAAGGTTACAGCAATGCAGATTGGAACACTTTATCAAAAGACTCCAAAGCAACTAGTGGCTATATTTTTAACATAGTTGGTGGAGCTGTTTCCTGGAAGTCCAAGAAACAAACAATATTGGCTCAATCTACAATGGAGTCTGAAATGATAGCATTAGCCACTGCTAGTGAAGAAGCGGGCTAGCTAAGAAGTCTGTTAATTGAGATCCCTTTATAGGAAAGACTGATACCAGTTATCTTGATCCACAGCGATAGTACCACGGCTATTGCAAAGATTCAAAACCGCTACTACAACGGCAAGAGACGACAGATACGTCGTAAGCATAGTACTGTTAGAGAATTTCTCTCTACGGGAGCTGTAAGAGTAGATCATGTACATTCTGATGAAAATTTGGCAGATCCTTTGACGAAAGGATTACCAAGAGAAAAGGTTTTCAAAACCTCAAAAGGAATGGGATTAATGTCCTTAGAATGAAGAGTCACTTACGATGGTAACCCAAATTATAGACTGGAAATCCCAAGAAATAAGTTCAAAGGGTAATAACAAGTCATGAAGTGATATGAGATGTATCATGCTATTTATCAAATCCCATTCTATATTGTTAGAAGCATGAAGTCCTGAAGCGATAGAAAAGGATGAGTTAATTGTTAAACTCTTAATGAGTTTTATACTCTATGTGGAGTGGAGTACATAGCTACAAGAGTACTCTTGATAGACTCACCTATGTGAATGTGGAAGTGTGGCCACTTCCTATGAAAACTTTTTGGGCAAAATTTACTAGAGCGTTCACTATACTGGGATACACATGCATGGCCGTAAAGCACGGGCTTTTCGAACTACACCTTGGAAAGGTTGTGTGTGTGATGATTGTTAGAGATAGAGTTCAAAACTACGAGTTACTCTAGTATATTCTAAAGCATCAACACTATGCAAAGGTTCAAGTTGATAGACACCTTTTCGCTTATGCACAATCTTATAATTGATCGATTGCTCGATGAAAATTATTTTTATATAAAATTCAAGTGGGGGATTGTTGGAAAAGATGAAAATTATAAAAAATTGATTATTGGAAAATGTAAAGCTAATAAAAAATTATAAAGCCTTGTCCCACATTGCTTTTTTACATTATTTTAAAAAGGTTTAAATAGTGAAGAGTTGGCTATTAGGATTGGGCTCCAAGGGGCACCCACTTTTGTGGAAGGGGAGAAGACTTAGGCAAATGTGATACCACACGCGCGCGCGTGCGCCGCCGCCGCCACCGTCCGTTCGACCGACTGGCTGGCCGTGCCGTGCCGAGCCGAGCTGAGGCTGAGTCCGAGTGGGTGTGTGTGAGGTGAGGTGGTATTTTATTTTTTGGAAAAATATTCTTTTTAATGAAAACTTTTCCACTTACAAAAATGGTTGTTATATATATCTTTTTTTGTTTTTGTTCAAAAAAATGACCATTATTTTCTTTTATCAAAAATATGACCGTTAAATAGCCGTTTGTCTTCTTTATTCAGAAAATGAGTCGTTGCTCATATTTACTCACAAAAATTTCCATTACTCGTCTTTAATCCAAAAATGGCTGTTATTCTTCATTACTCAGAATGGTCGTTACGCTCTTAATTCCCAAATATTATCGTTTTATCATAATTACCACACGGTTTCTAAAACCTATAAAAAGAGGGCTTCAGCTCTCAGTTTAATACAACAATCTTAGCAAACAATTCTCACTATAAACAATTCTCTCTGCAACTCTAAGTTATTTTTTAGTTTTCCGAGCGACAAATTTTTCAGGTGTAGCATTCCAGTCTTCATCAGTGTAGTGAAGTTCCGAGACAGAAAAAAGATTCTGGGTTGTTTTATCTTGGGAACGACGGGGCTGTGTTTGCTTGCACAAATTGGGCAGAGCCGTGAAACGTCGTAAAGAGAGCGACCTAGTCCGCGACTCAACCCAAGTAGTTCATACAGTTTTTCGGTAATATTGTTTCAATACTGTTATTAACAAACTTGTATCAATGATCAAATGGTGTTGAATTGGTTTTCTGTTCTTTTTTAATCAAAAGATGAAATTTGGTTGTAATCTTGTGCAGGCTACATTTACCACATTGTGATGTTTAGTTTGTTGTTTAGGTTGTTGACTAGGTTTAGCTTAGTGTTGTTAGGCTTATGTTAAGTCTTTTTTTTTATTTTGTTATGGTATTTTGGAATAACTTGTTTGTGTCTTCAAGTTGTGACAGTGTATTTGTGTTATGTTATAGTGTCTTGTGGCACAACAATTGACTGTAAATTGATTTCTCTATTTGTGCTATAAGTGTATTGGTGTTCTGTTTAGTGCTTTAGGAGCATTTAGGATTGATGGTTAGAGGCTCCCCTTCTAGTAGTTCTTGCTCTAAGGATAGGATGAGTTGTTTGGGTCACTTTGTTTCCTAAGCATTATAGACAAAGGTTTTGTACTTTTTTATTTTATTAAATGATAATTTTTCTCTTAATGACAAAAAAAAATATAAGATTAAATTGGTGAGACTTCAAAAATATAAAAAAAATGCATATTTGTTTTCAATGAATACATTTATTTAAGTTTCATCATTTTTATCCCATTTTTGCACCCATTTTTCCCTCGGGCAATTGATGATAATAACAAACATTCTTTATATAATATAATGTGTTTTCTATAAAAAATAAATCATTTTCATAATTATCAAAATAATTATGACATGTGACTTCATATAACATGTTTATATGGGTATAAAAAATATGTAAATTTATATCTTATTAACTTTATAGCTTAAGTAGATAATTGAAACTCTATTCCCATTCCATACCTGTGTATTGGTCTCATTCAAAAAAAAAAAACAAATATTAAAGCCACATGCTTTCATCCCTTTTAACGTCATAAAAAAGATATATGCATCACATATATAAACATATATATTTTATATTATAAAAACAGAACATATATACGCTACGTACAAAAATTAATATTAAAACCAAATTCTATTACGATAGAAATTATGCTATATAATTAAGTATTATTTTTTTAGTTGTTTTTAGCTCTAAATTAAATTAGTTTAATAGAATAATAAATAATCAAATATTATTAAAAAATTATCAACAACAAAATAAAAATCTCAAAACTTATAACATCTTCTTAACATTGAACGTATTCAATATCAATATTTAACTGATTAAAATGAGAATAATTCAATTTAAGTTTTTAATTAGATAATATTAAATTTTAAATTATATGACAAATTTTTTTAATAATAAAAATGTATAAATTTGATATAAATGGCATTATTTTCGTTATTTGTCGGATATTATTTTCATATTTACTTTTTAACTCTCAATTCGTGTTGTAACTGAGAATTAGGGAAAAGAGAGTAAACTATATATTAATAAAAAGTTAAATGGCATGTTTGTTCACCAGTATTATGAGTCCTTACCGGAGAACTTTTTGCCCATTTGGTGCTTGGCGTGATTTTGTACCAGGATAATTTAAATCTGGGGGCACACAAAACTTGATCATAGGCGCCTAAATTAAACCTCTGAAGGGGGATTGGTCAAAGGCATACAATATACAAATTTTCAACGCCACTATAAATCTCAAGAAATAAACTACCCTAATAAATCTTTACAATCATGAGTTCATATATATATAGTACTCAACGGCATAAGTCTGGTGATGGGGCGGTACTACAATAGCAGCTATTCAATTGAGTTTCTTTCAAATAATTCAATTTGTTAAAGAGATCTGAGAGTTTTTTTTTTTTTTTTTTTTTTTTGCATTGTGCTTGCCTTTGTCTTCTAATGAGAGCTCATAATGCATACTTTTGGTAAGTAATTCTTTATGGCCAATTTAATTTCTCTTGTCCTAAATTTCTTTTTCCTTTTTTTTTTTTGAAATCTTCTTGTAGATGTTGTTATCTTCCATTTTCTATTTTTTTCCTTTCTCAAATGTTATCATTTTGTTCTTATTTAATTATTTTAGCTTTTGAAGGCGAAAAAAGACAATTTAACTTCAAATTATGATTTATAGGTTTCACTTCAAATCAAACATGTGAAAATATATAATTCTAAATTTGTTATATCTAATTTGTACCAAACATAGATAATTTATCCAATTTTTTAATATTGGATTATACCAAACATTGTATTGGTTTAGTTTTGTACAATTTATAATTCAATACTGTAAGGTTTATGAGTATTGACGACATTTATGAACAAAACGTTTAAGTATAAACTAGTTTCTAGACACGTTTTCTTGTTCTTTATTCATAGCCAACTAAACATCCGAGCTTTAATTTGATGTACTTCAGTTATACACTCTTTACTTAACACATCAGAATTGATTTACACACATAAAAAAATACGATATATATATGTTGGTCGATTGATTGAAGTGTTAGATCGATTAAGGATCGATCGTGTATGATCTAGTTGCTCTCGAATTAAAATTGTAAATGGAGTGGATCAATTGGCGTTACGTTTGATTGCTCGAGAGTCTAGATCAATTGAGGATTGATCATGATTGATCATGATTGGGTGTTTAGATCGATCGAGGATTGATCGTGATTGATCCAACTACTCTCTAATTTTTATTAATTGTTGCCTGGATCGATTGAAAGGATTTCGATATTGGTTCGATGGATCAAACATATTTTGGATTGATCAAGCACGTAAGTTTATAACCTAAAATATTTTGTTTACTCGAGCTAAACTTCTAGATTACTGGATTGCCCTTATTTATAAGTGCTCTATGAATACTTGTATGGATAGAATGGCCATTAATGGAGATTGAGGTGCTGATCAAGTTGATGTTTTCAAATATTCTGAAGATCTTTTGCAAGGAATTGGTGGTCTAATGACTAGGGATAGATTTGGAAGATCAAATTGGGTACAAAGGTTACTTTATGAAGCCGTTTTTTTATTTAATTGTGGACCTTTTATGTTTAGCAATTTTTATTTTAGTTAATTGTGGGCTTTTTATTTTAAGTCTTTAAGTCTTATAGTCTTTTAGTCTTTTAATGTTTAAGATTGGATGAGGCCCGATCCATCATTAAAGAAAGCCTATATTGTCTAGGGTTTTTTGCTTATAAAAGAGCAGCTATGTAATTTGAAGATAAGAACATATATCATTAATGAAAAGTATATTTTAGAAAGATTTTCACTACTACAAAACATACATATGGTCTCAGTTTTTAACCATGACTGTAGGTCTATGACCACGGTTATAAGAACTGAGGGCTAAGTGTGAGAGACCATAGGGTGTATCTATGGCCTCGTTATATGCTAGCCTCCTATGGCCTCGATTTTTCTAAGAACTGAGGCCATAGGGTACACATAAATTAAAAAATATATACAATTATATATTAATTACAATATTAAAAATCAATATAAATTACAATAAATTTATTAAAAATAATATTATATTAAAATTAAATAATTATATTATTGAGTCTATTATACACTAAAAATTAATAAACAATGTACAATAGAAATAACTTTAGCATAGTATTTATTTTTATCTATTTTGAGACTCAAAACAATGTTCGCCTACTACCTCGTGCGTCTAGTGCCTAATGCGCTGGTGGGTTGGAGCCTGGTATCTTTGGTGGGTTGTGCACTCTTATTTGGTGCACGCTACGCTAGTGTGTTGGTGCACAGTGCACAGTGCTTGGTGCCTTTGGTGCACTGGTGTACCTATAAGGCTATGTAAGCAAGTAATAAGAATGAACCATAAAAGTAGTGTACAATAGAAATAACTTCAGCATATTATTTATTTTTATCTATTTTGAGGCTCAAAACATAGTACACATAGGTACTTATATAAGTATTTATTTTTATCTATTGGTTAGGGTGCATAAAAGGCTCTGAAAATAGGCACATGGGTACTTCCATTGTTTTAGTTAACAAAACTGAAACAATAGAAACAATTGACTTTTCTTATCATGAAAATATGGGAAACACCACATATACAATGGAAGTATTAAAAGTAGGACTCAAGGTAATTTTCTAGTTCAAACTAAATTCAAACCTACACAACATTCAGGCATAGACGTGCAGTGAATGCATGAGTTTTTGGGGATTGCCTAAGTGTGTCCTCGTCCTCCTGTAAGACAATGTTAAAAAATGTTAGGAAATCAAGAATAAAGCAAGGTACAACTAAAAACACCTAAATCAACAATACATATGTATTTTCCTAGTAGAAAACATTCACTGGAAGGAGCTCAACACAATGCTATTGTATGGTGGAAAAGTTTTGATGAATATGATTACCTCAAAAACCTAGCTGACACCAAAATTTGCAATCTTCACATTGTCATTTCAAGTTACCAAAAGATTTTCAGGTTTGATACCTCCATGCACTACATTCTGATCCAGGAAAAAGAAATCAGTAGCAAAATAGATAAAAATAAATATTATATGCTCAAAACACAATGCACAGAGGTATTACCAGAAAATAATATAGCAACAACAATCTGCAATGTAACTATATAAATAATCTAACAAGGGACTTCAAGCAAATATTACCATAAATGAATTGTTATCATCAACAGCTTGTGCGGTTCTCTCATTAATAAAGCTAATTGAGCACAACTATGGTGAGATAGCATAGTGGCCAGCTAAAACTTCTCTAGTGAAACTGCAGATTGCAACAAAAATAGGAAAATATACAATTACTCATTACAAGTTAATTGGTAAATAATATATCAATAAAATTTTCTAAAAATACTGTTTTTGGTCCTCTCTGTTTATTGTTACAGAAATGCTAGCTAGGGTGAAACAGGCACAACACTAGCACCAGCACACCACCCCAACGAACCAGCACTAGCACCAAGCCAAGTACCAGGCGACCAACACGTTCCACAAACCATACCAAGCAATCTTCCTAACAAATTTTCATATCCTATCTAAGAAATATCCAGCATCCAAATTTCTCAACATAAGAAAGCCTTTAGGTAGCTAGAAATAACCTCTACGTACCAATCGAGATTTGGTACCGAGACTCATTTATAAAGGAAAAGATGAGTTGATGTTACTAGAAAGATTCAAGCAGTGGCGAAGGAACTACTATTGCATGAGTGGAATAGAGGCTAGAATGTAGTACGAGAGTGGAACAGATGCCAGAACGCAGTGCGATAGTGGAACAGAGGCTGGAACGTGGCGACGTGAGAGTGAAGCATAGGTTGGAAAGCGGTGGCACGAGGTTGGAAAGCGACGGGAGGATTTCTAGCAAAGAAGAGAATATACATCTATGCAAAGGTTTCTCGCGAAGGGAAATTATATGAGTAATATATACGGAAAAAAAAAGAAAAAAATTGGAAAAAAAATGGAAAATGGAAAAAAAAAGAGGAAATTAAAAGAAAAAAATTGATAAAAAAATTTGGTGTTTAGGGTAAAAGAGGGAAAATTGAGAGAGAAAAATAAAAAAAATGATAAAAAAAATTTGATATTTGGTGTAAATTAAAGAGAGAAAATTGATAAAGTATATCTATGACCTCGGTTTTATAAAAATTGAAGTCATAGGTTATGTCTATAGTCTCTGTTTTATAAAAAATGAGGTCATAGGTTATGTCTATGGCCTCTGTTTTGTAAAAATCGAGGTCATAAGGTATGTCTATGGCCTCAGTTTTTAAAAAACCGAGGCCAAAACCCTATAGCCTCAGTTTTTCTAATAATCGTGGCTAAATGTTCAAGACTATATGTATATATTTTAGTAGTGTTTGTTTTGTCTTCTAATGTTCTTGATTGAATACTTGAATTTGACTTATCAAAAGAAGTAATCATCATATGTGGAGTCTCAAGTTTGGGGTTTTATAGACTTTTTTTCTTAGGGTTCTACTCTGATCATCTTCAACACATTCTTAGCAAATCAATCATTCTTATTCCTTCGAGTTTGTGGGTTCCTAGGGTTGTTCGCCTAGAGGGTTTGCATCAGTCATTATCTTTAACCTAACATTAGGGTTTCAATTTTCTTGTTTAAATAAATTTCCATTTGTGATATTTATGCAAGTGTTTGTTGAACGGGTTTGATTGCTTGTATGACTCGAGATATCAAAATGTTGGTCTAAATCCATACATCTATCTTGTGGAGACTACGAAAGAAGCAATGGCTTATAAGTAGATTACATTGGGGGCTTATCTATGAAGGATAATCTAAGATTTGGTTTTGTAATTGAATATTTATTTTCATAAAGGATAATTAGGTAATCCAGTGGATCGGTGGTTTTTTTCTTAGGTTATTCTCGTGGCTTAAGTTATTTTCACCTAAAAAATTGTTTGTTGCTTTTATCTTTATTTTTGTATTCTATTATTTCACATGATTACATATCTAATAGCTTGATATTTTTTAACCAAAATTAATTAAAAAAGTTACTTATTCACATTCCTTCTATATTAATTAGATTTTTAACTTTAAACTTTCAAGTGCAATTATATGTATCCTATTCAAAATGGTGTAACAAACAAGGCCTTAAGTTTTTGATAGAAAAAGCTACCCAAGCCTATATTTTATATAGGAATTATTTATTAAGATATGGTCATGCATAATTCAAATGAATTAAATTATTAAATTATTTAATAATATATAGAAATTAAATTTTTAAAAAGAAATTGCATATATCTTGCATTTGAATATTTAATTAGCTTAGTAGTCACGGATTTAAGATTTATATCTAGCAAAGGTACCATATACCTGATAAAAAAATAGTATTAATTAGTTTTTAGTTATTGTATATTTTTTATTCATAAAAGATGTTATATGTATCTTATTTTAGTAAAAATATATGTTCAAATTATTGCATCTTTCTAAGATATTGAGTCTTAAAATCTTAAAATTTAAAATTCAAGTAGAATACATTTCTATTTTAAGTACATAATTTAGCAATAATTTTATAAATATTACATCTAAAAATTTATTTATCGAGAATTGAGGTGTGACATGTGTCCTACCTCAAGTCTAAATAAACTCGCCCCTCGCCTAGAGTATCATATCATTAATACATCATGATAGAATAATTCTAGAAAAGGGTGGGCATATTTTCCAATAACCGTCCAACCAAACGAATCTAAGGCTAAATTGAACCCATATTTTTCTTATAGGTTTATTGATTTCTAGAGTAGGTCCTAAAATTTAGAAAATAACCTAATAAGATAGGTTTGAGGTTTTTTATTTTACAAAACCGAACCAACCTATTTATATTATAAATAAATACATTTTAATTTTATTTTATTTATAACATTTATAGTATAGGTCCCACAAATTATAATTTTTAAATCTAATTATGTGCATGCAAAATAAAAATAAATTATTGGTAAGTTCCATTGTATTCATGTCTGTGTGTTGGATTTCAGTGTACAAAACATGGTGTGTTTTTTATTTTACTTAGTGTATCTATCTTTCTTTGGGTAAGGTTAATTACTATAAATCAGTAATTCACACATACATATAGTTAGGTATACTTCATATGCAAAAATGTTTACACAAACCACAAGGTTGGTTTTTGTAGTTTGCATGCTAGTTGGAGTGTTGTTTTTCGACGAGTGAGTGTGTAAGTGATCCAATGTTTTTACTTGTCTTTTTGGTTCATTTTATGTGCGAGTATGCAAAAATGTAGTTTATATGATTTTTGCCCCTCGCCATGGACCGTGCAAGGGACCTCACCACAAGTGATGGCGAGGTGGTGGAAAGGATGGCCGTGGATTTGGGAATTTTTATAAATACCCCCATTTATTCTTATTTGGCATCTAGAAAAGAGTAGCAGAGCTCTATCAAATTAATATATCATCTTTTGTTTCTAGATCACTAATACCTTGTGTATTGCTTGGTATTTGTCATTCATGATTGTGTGAGCGAAATTGTTCCTGTGAATGGTGAGTACTTAATACAGTTTTTGTGAATGGGTTGTATGTGATCCATGATTCGACTAGTGGTTACCCTCATTTAAATTTTTCTTATGTGAGGAGCATGTGTGGCTGTGAGTCGTGTGTCAAATAGTGGTTGTATTCATGCAATGTTTTCTTATTCACTTTATACATTACTATTATATAGTTACTAATCACACCATTTTGGGTGGAATAAGCTTTGGAGGAGAGCTAGGTTTGTGTATCAAACCAGGTTATTATGGGGGCAATAAGCGTGAGTAGCAATAAGCAGTTAGGGTAGGTGTCTCGACTAATAGAGGTATTTAGGTTTATACTTTTCTATCGAGTTGCATTTATTTATTATTTTTAGTGGATTATTTGATACTAAGTGATTGTTTTAAGCAACCCGTAGATGTTACCACATAGATAAGATATCTATATGGATTTACCTCATTATATCTAGTGTTTTGTATGCTCGAATGTTTAACTAGTATAATAAGCTTTTGAATGGTATATGTTACTACATAATGAAGTTTAAACTCTGATTAGAAAGCTTTTGATTTATCACCTACTTTTCATTTATTGAATTATATATCTACTGCTTTATGATACTATATCTACCTTTGATTATATGTACTACAACTATGTTTATCTCCTTGTGATTTGCGTGTTTGAGTTGAGTCCTTAAGGAATCAGTATCTTCTTTACCTGATTGTGTATCAGGTCTCAGACTTCTTCAATGGTGTTATGCATGATCAATATGTTAGTTAATATAATTTGAGCTTTTATCATATATGTTCTAACATCTTAGATATAGACTCTAATTAGAAACCATATTTGTTATATGTTGTAGCATACTTTCTTTCTTTTTATGTAGCATGTTTATAACTTTCTAATCATTGCTTATAATGTATTAAATTAATCTTCCTATGTTCTTTGATGCGTATTTTCGCAAGTGTACGAATCGTTCAAGTAATAAAGTGTACAAAAGTAGATATCGAACCCACAAGGAATGGCGTTACTAAGTACCGAAATTGACTAACCCTAATTTTATTTGAAAACCGAATTATTGAAATTGTTTTAAAAGAAAATTAACATAAAACTAAAGCAAATAACAAACTTTAATGTTGTTCACAAATGATTAAAAACGCTAAGGCATTTGATTTCGCTAAATCAATTCAATCCGATTTCAAGTTATGTTATATGAGAATCAAAGTTAAAAGTGATGGTTGAAAAACCCAAACTTATCTAATACTCTTTCTCAAGTTATATTAGAATTACTTATCTATGAAAACCGACTATATTTCTATGAAGATTTAATCACAAATAAGCACATTACGATTTATGGAATTTCTGGAATAACCACATACATCATGCATTAGGTGTCAAACTCGAATTCAACATTCGATATTTTCCACAAGAAGCGTTCCTTTCACAATTCCACTCGGTCTCAATATAATGCAACAAATCATTTAAATCTTGATCATAAATTTAAAAGCATTAAGCATGGAAATAAATACTCAACTTGAAAACAATGAATTCATATAACAATAACACAAGAATCGCATTTTCATGATCTAACTACATCATAGCCTTAGCAAAACTAATTAGTTCATAACGGAAATAAGAACAACCATTATTTCAATTGAATCCATGAACAAACAATCTGAATAAAATGCAGAAAATAAAAGCTAAGGAAAAGAGATGAAAAACTCTTGAAGAGGAAGACTTGGGAGCAACAATGGTGGTGATCCTTGGCTTCTCCAACCTTTCTCTCCAAAATTTCCTTTTCTCCTGCAAAAAATAACTCAATTCTTCTCTCATACCTCGGTACTCCTTCTCCATCATAATGTATATATAGGTCTAGGTTTTGGAGGGCAATTTTGGAACAAAACGACATAAAAAAATGTTTTCGAACGAAACTGCCGTGGCAGTTATTCTCGCCGCGGCAGAATTTCTCGAAAACTTATGATTTCGGTTTCGCTAAATCTCGCCGGTGGGATTATATGGCCGTACTAGATGCACTTGGTCAATTTGGCGAGATGTACTTGGCCTAAGGCGAGATGTATTGGCCGTGGCGGCGAGATTGCTTTTGCCAAAAACCGTGCTTTCTCGGAAGATTTTCAACATTTTCTCGTAAGGTTTTCGCCGTGTGAAAATTCCAAATTTTGAAATTTTGTTTTCTTTTTTCTTTGATTCAATCCCGATCATTGTACTTTGTCCCTAACTTCTCCAAAATCATGATTTTACCTGAAATTGCACTTTAAACACGAAATACCCGTGAAATAACATTTGTGGATTAAATAATCAAATAAACACAATTTTCACACAAATATCAACATTTAAATCATAACAAAAATGAAATAATTTAGCTCTTATCATGACAACTGCCAACCTTCTTGCTAGTCTCTTGCAAGAAAAACGATCTATTTAATAAATTCAAAGGAGACATTAAGAAAAACTTCAAAGGAAATTTATTCTATTTACAAAATTACATTAAGCGTATGCAATAAGCCTTTAAACCCTGGCGGCCTAGTAGGACGAGTTGTAGGTCTCGTGAGGGCTTCTAGTCATACACCCACAAACATCTTACCTATAACTATCCTAACTTAAAACAATAAAATCACATAAAAATAATTTGCACAAATGTCTCAAAAATTGTAAATAACACTGAACATATAGAATAATTAAATGTCACCTAAGTTTTAAGAAATCTCAAATGCCAATTTCACTTTTTATTATTGACTCTTTAAACATCCATCAAACCACAAACCAATAGCCATAATGCCCGGATAATATTATGCGAGAACATCCACAAACAAAAAGGTAAAATTTCAAACTCAGTTTTCACTCTTCAAAACTCTCTCCACTAATGAAGAAAAATACACCACTTCGGATCAATAGGACTTTATTAGGCTTGTAATGTTAGGCTTAGGTATTTGGTTAAGAAAGAACGGGAAGTGTCAAAATACAAATAATAACACTTATTAGATTAAACACAACCAATTAAGTAAAAAATGTAACACCATTTAACCCAAATTGTTTCTTCCAATCATAACCCATTTTTCCAAAGATAAAAAAAATTCTTCCTCGATCTTTCACCTCAGTACATCCATTACTAACACTCTTTTATTTACTAGAGTGTGAAGGCCTTTTTCTCTTTTTCTTTTCTTTTCTTTTTCTTTTCTTTTCTTTTTCTTTTCTTTTTTTTTCTTTTCTTTTCTTCGTTGTTTTTTTTAAACATAACCCCCAACCAATTTCTTCCAATATATGTGGAAGGTGTCTTTTTTTTATTTATTCCATCCTTACTCCAATTTCTCTTGAAAAGTTTGTGTTCAAAATTAAGTGCTCTTAACAAATAAGGTAGGAATTATATATATATATATATATTGGCTAAATAACAGGTAGGTTATAGAAGGCAAAAAGAAAGAAAAATAAGGCTAACAATATATTTAAATCGGCTCAATGAGGTAACTAGTGATATAAAGATAACAATGTAGGCTTAAAATGGCACAATCGAACCAAAGAATGGGCTATATCCTATCCTAGTGATGCAATTCCAAATTATTTCGCCTCAAGAGGTTTTCAAATGAGTTCTAGAGTTTGTTGAGATCACAAAAATGTCCATGAAAAATTCGCACATAAGACTTCTCTAAGCATTTAGACTAATCAACCAAATCATACCACATACCAAAAGAGTCGCCAACTAAGTAAAATCAACATTTGAAATTATCTTTAAACCAAAGCGAAATTTAATGTCTTCTAAAAGCTACTTGTTATCACAATCACATTATTATCATCAACGTGCAAATTAAAATAAGTAAAATGCAAATAAAATTAAAAATAAAAATAAAAGAAATTAAATCAAAATGCAGAAAAATAAATGGAAAATCAAAATTAAACACAAATAAACACACAAACAAAACTAATAAAAATGAAGGGAAGAAAAGATTTACCGTTTCTGCACCCTCAAAAAACCTTACATTGTCCCTCAATGTAAGAAAGAAAAAACTGTATATAGGCTCTCTTTTTTCTTACTGTGAAGACAAATAAAATAAGCAAATTTAATTAAAAATAAAATTATCATAAAATGAAGTGAAGAATTTAAAATTTCTAAAATAAAATGAGATAAAAGATAAGAAAACAAATACGATGGGTTGCCTCCCATTAAGCGCTTTAAGTTATAGTCATTAGCTAGACTTTTTATGTTATCTTCGCTTGTTGAATTCTCCATCAAAATATGGCCTGTTGTCCATTTACCTTGAAAGTTCCCTTTGTTTCATGGTGATCTTAATTGTTCCATAAGGAAACACCTTGGTTACTAGAAAAGGTCACGACCAACGAGATTTTAGTTTTCTTGGAAAAAGTCCGGGAGCGGATTTATAAAGCAAAGACTTTCTCATCACCTCAAGTTTTGCCTCAAAATGTGCTTATCATGCCAAACCTTCATCTTGTCCTTGTATATTCGGTCATTCTCATAAGCATCATTCCTCATTTCATCCATCTCATTTGTTCTTGATTTCACAAGGCAAGCTTAGGTAGTATGATGGAGTTCTCTCCTCAAAAGTTTACGAGATTAACTTGTCAAGAGTGTTAATTTGAAAACAAGAATGTACCTCACTTGGAAATTTCATTGCTTCAAAAACATCAAAAATCACTTGTTCATCTTGCACGTAGAATGAGCTTTCTCTTGTCGAACATCAATCAATGTTCTTCGATTGCAAGGAACGGTCTCCACGATATCAACTGTACCTCTCTATCTTCCTCCATCAAGCACCACGAAATCTACGGGAAAATAAATTTGTCAACTTTAATTAAAACATCCTCAATTACCCTGGGAGGATATTTCACCGATCGATCCTAATTGTAGAGAGATTGAAGTGGGTTTTATTTCTCCCACCCCCAAGTTTTACGAAAATAGAAAGTGACATCAAATTAATGCTTGCTCCCAAATCACGTAGGACTTTATCAAAATTGCAACTTCCTATAGTACAAGGTATAGTAAAACTCCTGGGTCTTTCAATTTCGTGGCGCTTTTCTTTGAAGAAGCTGCCTTCTGTCCTCATTTAGCATGAGTTTCATAATCTCCTACACTTCCTCTCTTTGATAGAATTTCCTTCATGAATTTTGCATACTTGGGCATTTGTTCCAACATCTCTGCAAAGGGAATGTTAATATGCAATTTCTTAAAAATATCCAAAATTTTATCAAATTGATTATCAATCTTTTTCTTATTCAATATTTGAGGATATGGGATAGGAGGCTCATATTTCGCATTTGGGAAAGGTTGAACATCTTGGGATGTTGATGGCTTTTCTTTAGATTTTTCCATCATTTTCTCTGATTTCCCTTGCCATTCAAGCTCTTTACCGCTTCTCAATGTGATAGCCTTTACATGCTCTTTTGGGATTTATTGTGTCCTTTAGGCAATGATCACGGAGACCTTTACGCGTCTGCTTTGAAAGGCCCCTTTAGTTGGTTTTTGGATGTCCCTTTATTTATTGCCCTCTTGATTTAAAATTTTTTCTTGTCTCCTCAATGAACTTTCCCAAAATTACTTCCAAATCTATTTTGTTTCTTCTCTTGGGGTTGGTAGGAAGATGATTGTTGTTGAATCGCTTGGTTATTTCCCCATGACAAATTTGGATGATTTCTCCAACCTGGATTGTAGGTGTTCGAATATGGGTTATGTTGAGGTTTTTGGAAATTTGAAACATAATTTGCTTGCTCAAAGATTTGGTGAAGCAAATGGATTTCCACTTTGGCACTCGATACTAGCATGATTTCCACCACATAAATCACATTGTGTAGTTGGTTTGGATTAATTTGGATGACAAAGAATCCATCTTTCTTGAAAGAGTATCAACTTGGCCGAAACAAAGCATTAATGCGAATCAATTTCATGCACCTTGGCCGGGTCTTTTTGCAATTACATTTCTGAATGCCGCGATTGTTGTTTTCGAAGCCATAATCTCTAATAACTCATGAGCATCCTCCGATGTTTTCCCATTAAAGACCCTCCGCCTACAAAATTTCTGATCGATCATTGCGATAGTTTGAAACCAACCCGTTATGAAATGTAGAGACTTGCAGCCAAATTGGTATACCGTGATGTGGGCACTTCCTCAACATTTCTTTGAATCTTTCCCAAGCTTCATACAATGATTCTTGGTCAGTAAATGCATGTAAAGATGTGATTTCATTCCTCAATTTTGCCGTCTTAGTAGGAGGAAAGAACTTAGACAAAATTTACGAACCACTCATTCCATGTGTTGTAATAGATCCTGGTGGTAATGAATTTAGCCACTCCTTGGCTTTATCCCGAAGTGAAAAAGGAAAAACCCTCAATCTTATAGCATCTTCAAACACACCATTTATCTTGTAAAGATCACACACCTCGTAAAGTAAGCAATATGTGCATTTGGATCATCCTTTGACATTCCCCAAACTAATTTGATTGAACCATTTGGATAAAGGATGGTTTTATCTCAAAGTTATTTGCTTGAACAGTTAGCCCCCTTATGCAGAAGTAGTTCCAAGAACATTAAGCAACATAATCCCTCAAAGCTTCATGATTTCCACCTCCTTGACAAATGGTGGATCCGTAGTTGATTGTCTATTAGAAGGTGAGGTTGAAAGCCTTCTCTCCGGTTTAGGCCTTTAAATGTTCTATCAATCTCTGGATCAAATGGAAATTGGTTAAGGCTTCTTGTACGTCTCATACAATAATCCTACAACCAGAAAATCAACTAACACACAAACAACACAAGGTTACTTTTTTCTTTCTTTGATGATAAATAAAACAAAACAGAAAAATAAACCAAATTAAAAAAAATGAAAGAAAGATAAAGCAAATTAACTTCAAATTAAAACTAAGATCAGGTAGTATCGACATTAATAAAATCAAACCATTCCCCGGCAACGGCACCAAAAACTTGATGCGTATTTTCACAAGTGTACGAATCATTCAAGTAATAAAGTGTACAAAAGTACGGATATCGAACCCACAAGGATTGGCGTTACTAAGTACCGAAATTGACTAACCCTAATTTTATTTGAAAACCGAATTATTGAAATTGTTTTAAAAGCAAATTAACATAAAACTAAAGCAAATAACAAACTTTAATGTTGTTCACAAATGATTAAAAACGCTAAGGCATTTGATTTCGCTAAATCAATTCAATCCGATTTCAAGTTATGTTATATGAGAATCAAAGTTAAAAGTGATGGTTGAAAAACCCAAACTTATCTAATACTCTTTCTCAAGTTATATTAGAATTACTTATCTATGAAAACCGACTATATTTCTATGAAGATTTAATCACAAATAAGCACATTACGATTTATGGAATTTACCGGAATAACCACATACATCCATTGCATTAGGTGTCAAACTGCATTCAACGTACGGTATTTTATCACAAGAAGCATTCATTACACATCTCTCTGCGGTCTCAATATAATGCAACAAATCATTTAAATCTTGATCATAAATTTAAAAGCATTAAGCATGGAAATAAATACTCAACTTGAAAACAATGAATTCATATAACGATAACACAAGAAATCAGATTTTCATGATCTAACTACATCATAGCCTTAGCAAAAACGAATTAGTTCATAACGAAAATAAGAACAACCATTATTTCAATTGAATCCATGAACAAACAATTTGAATAAAATGTAGAAAATAAAAGCTAAGGAGAAGAGATGAAAAACTCTTGAAGAGGAAGACTTGGTAGCAACAATGGTGGTGATCCTTCAAGCTTACTCAACCTTTCTCTCCAAAATTTCCTTTTCTCCTCGCAAAAATAACTCAGTCCGCTCTCTCTACCGTGGTAGCCTCCTGCTTCTCCATCATAATGTATATATAGGTCTAGGGTTTTGGAGGGCAATTTTGGAACAAAACAACATAAAAAAAATGTTTTCAAACGAAACCGCCGTGGCGAAAGTTATTCTCGCCGCGGCGAGATTTCTAGAAAACTTACGATTTCGGTTCATTAAATCTTGCCGTGGGATTATTATGTGGCCGACGGCTGATGAATCTGCTTGACGGCAAGATGTATGGCCGTGGCCGAATTGCTTTGCCAAAAACCGTGCTCTCGGGAAGATTTTCAACATTTTCTCCGTAAGGTTTTCGCCGGTGGCGAAATTCCAAATTTTGAAATTTTGTTTTCTTTTTCTTTGATTCAATCTCGATCATTGTACTTTGTCCCTAACTTCTACAAAATCATGATTTTACCTGAAATTGCACTTTAAACACGAAATACCCGTGAAATGACATTTGTGGATTAAATAATCAAATAAACACAATTTTCACACAAATATCAACATTTAAATCATAAAAAAATGCAATAATTTAGTTCTTATCATTCTTATTAATTCATATTATTTATGTGTGTTATATGCATATATATGAGTTTGATGTGAGTCTCTAAGGAGTATGTATCTCATTGTCATACTTGTATCCCAGGGATTAGACTCTTTAATTGGTTTGCTATGTTTAAATTGATCGCATGTCGTAAAACGTACAATCATTATTTACTTAATTTGTTCCCACATATGAAGTCTTGAAGTGATTAAAAATCCTTTGTTGTTTAGTATGCATTTTTATCTCACTTTTTGCTAGTTGTTTTTCCTGCATCTGTTTGTTGCTACTATGGATAAGAGCTTGTAAGGCACACCATCACTAATATGTTTACCGTAATTAATTCTTTCTTATTACTGGTAGTTTGTATTATGTGTTGAATTGAGCATGGTTTTTTCTACTTCAGCTATTGTTAATTGCTTAATTCATATTGTGAAGCCTACTTGGATAAATTGATATAAAGCTCACGAAAAGATATTTAAGTCGGGAGAATAATTGATCTTCATGTAATTGTTCCTACATATGAGAATATTCATTATTTTTGGGAGTGGGAGATAAATATGTTCCAACATTTTTGTTAATAATTCTACATGAGATTTATTTCTTATTTGTTTGTAAAGTTCATCCATTTTAATAATCTTTATTATCGTGATTCATTCTATATTGATTTGCATTACAATGCCTATTTTAAAATCTTTCTTAAACAACTTTAATTTTAACAAAGTTAAACATTTCAACATATAATATCACTACTAAAATACATACATATAGTCTGAGATATTTATCCACGATTATTAGAAAAACCGAGACCATAGACATACTTTATCAATTCTCTCTCTTTAATTTACACCAAATACCAAATTTTTTTACCATTTTTTCCTCTCCAGCTGCTCACGTGAAACCCTAGCACCGTGTATATTCTCTTCTCTGCTTGAAACCCTCCTACCGTGTTCCACTCTCATGCCATAGTGTTCCAGTCTCTGTTCCACTCTCGTACCGCGTTCCAGCATCTGTTTCACTCTAGCCATAGTAGTTCCTTGGCCACTACTTGAATCTTTCTAGTAACATCAACTCATCTTTTCTTTTATAAATGACTCTCGGTACCAAATCTCGATCGGTACGTAGAGGTTATTTCTCGCTACCTAAAGGCTTGCTTACGTTGAGAAATTTGGACGTTGGATATTTCTTAGATGGGTTATGAACATTTTTTAGAAAGGTCACTTGGTATGGTTTGTGGAACAGTGGTCACTTGGGGCTTGGCCTGGTGCTAGTGTTGGTACTGATGCGCTGGTGCCTAGTGCTTGGCCTGGTGCTGGTGTTGTGCCTATTTCACCCTAGCATTTCTGTAACAATAAACAGAGAGGACCGAAAACAATATTTTTAGAAAATTTTATTGATATACTACTTACCAATTATCTTGTAATGAGTAATTGTATATTTGTTTGGGTGTATATTACTTAATGTTATCTGATGAGTCCATTATATGATAAGTACAATACACAAATCATTTGCGTAAAATTTAGGGTAAGCTATGCTATTTGGACAAAATGAAAGGAAAGTTTGAGATCAATTCTTAAGCTGATCTTTATGTTTTTATTCTGAATTTTTTTTTATTGTTTTTACTTTAAAATTTGTTAATTATTTTCCTATTTTTGTTGCAGAGTAGTTTCACCAGAGAAGTTTTAGCTGGCCAATGTGGCTATTATGAATGTAATTCGAATGGGCTTTGGATGATTAGAATTAAAAACATAAATGAACGTCTTAATTGAACAAACATTAAAAGCCTCGTATAAGCAAGTTAATTCCATTTGAGTTAGTGCTATTAAAATTTAAGATTGTCTATTTCTTTCATCGGTGTCTCCTTTTGCTATCTCATCATAATTGTGCTTAATTAGCTTCATTAATAAGAGAACCACACAAGTTGTTGCTGATAATAATTCATTTATGATAATTTTTACTTGAAGTCATAAATCTTGAAGTATTTATTTTTATAAATTTATACATTACATATAAAATTGTCAACCGAAGTAAACGAGCGAAATGATTTGATCAATCAAATGTCACCGTTAAAAGAAAAACATTTATTATAAGTTGTTACGTAATTATTTTAACTTTTTATTTTCATTGAAAATAATTCATTAATCATGTTTCATATTGATATATTGATCCACATCGATTAGAATAAAGAATAAATATTAAGAAGAATAACTTGTAAAGAAAAATCAGAACAAAAGAAGCCGAATAGCTTTTACAAATTGAAAGCAAACTTATTGGGTTACAAAAGATAAAAACAATCCACAAAATCAAATAAAATATGAATCTTGACCAAAAATGTAATAATTCGTATAATATTTTAATACACAAAGTCTAGCTAGCTAGGAATTGAATATTAGCGAGGGTATAAGCTAGAAATTGAATCCTCAATTTTCGAAATTTCAATACTTCTAGATTGATCAGAGGCAGAGGTTCCCGAAGCATGTTCCGAAGGCAATGTGGTATTAATAAAAAAGGCTGGTCTTAAAGGCAGAGGTAGGTCCGAAGAGAAGCTATTAAGCATAAGAACGACAGAACTCATGATGGGTCTATCTGCTGCATTTTCTTGTACGCACAATAGTGCTATGTGAATGCATCTCATTATTTCACTTGTTGAACCATTTCTCATTGTCGGATCTACCACATTTTGTGCCGTTCCCTCCCTCCAATTTCTCCATACCTGCATTTTTTTTTTCAAAATTTAATTTTTGTGGAATAATATTTAAATTAGATGAATAAATTTTATTATAGATAGATACTGTAATCTAGCTATATATCTCTATAAGTAATTTAATTTTTAATTTTAATTTTTAAAAAGTAAAAATTGAATATTGATTGTTTGATAATTTTTTTTTTTACAATGACTACGTGTAAATTTGACCTTCTTGTTAGGTTTTAGTTGAAGATACATGCCTATGGAATTATTGGATTTTATTAATTTATTTTTGTCTGATACGGTGGACCTCCTTGTAATGACACATGTATTTGTTAAAATTACATAAATATTCATTCCATTTTCTATTTTTCAGATTATCTCCAACAATAACCATTTTATAGTTTTTAAATTTTAATTTTTTTTTAAACTATAATTCAATTTTAAACTTATTATCAATCAATTTTAACTTTTTAATTATTTTGAATAAAGTTGAGTATATTGAGTATGATGGAGTTATAAATTTTTAGTATTAAGAAATAGAAATTGAATTTTAAAATTTACTATATTTGAATTTTAGAATTTAATAAAAATTTTAAAAAATAAATTATCAAACTTACTTAAGTTTAAAATTTCTAAAATTCAAAATTATCATGAAACAATTCTTAAATTAAAGAAAAAATATAAAATTTATATTTAAAATGAATATATATAAATTAATACTTACAAAGCTAAGTAGGTCATCGACTTCCTCCCCGCGATTGAAAGTAGTATTTCTACGTCCATTTAATATCTCTAAGAGTAAAACCCCAAAACTGAAGACATCAGATTTAACTGAAAAATGTCCATGCATTACGTACTCAGGAGCCATATATCCACTGCAATATATACATTCAAAAAGCTATTAATTATTTACATAAAAAAACACAATTTAAGTTTAGTTATGAGTTAATACAAGTATTAATAATTTTTTAAATCAAATGATAACCGATATAATTAAAATATGTAATTTAAAACGAGAATATTATAACAAATACTTACTAGGTCCCAACAATTCTACTAGTATTGCCTTGAGTTTGATCAATTTCAAATAATCTAGCCATTCCAAAATCAGCAATTTTTGGAATCATTTCTGAGTCTAACAAAATGTTAGATGTTTTGAGATCACGATGAATTATTCTTAACCGAGAGTCTTCATGGAGATAAAGAAGCCCTCGAGCAATGCCACTTATTATCTTGAAACGACTTTCCCAGTCCAATTGATCTCGCTTAGTTTGGTCTACAAGTTCATACAATTATGTTCTTTTCTCTTTTTCTTTTCTTTTTTAATAAAAAGACACAATAAATACAATATATATAAACTAGAAATGAAGCAAAATATATAATAATACCTACCAAATATGAATTTGTCAAGACTAGCATTAGTAACAAACTCATAAACAAGAAGCTTTTCATGTCCATCCAAACAGAAACCAAAGAGTCTGACTAGGTTTCGATGTTGAAGCTTGGCAAGTAACAAAACCTCATTCTTAAATTCTAAATCTCCTTGACCTGAATTTCTAGACAACCTTTTCACTGCTATGTCTTGTCCATCCGAAAGTCTCCCCTGATAGTAATTTCAGGAAGAAGAAAAAAAACATTCACTGTTTTGGTAGAAAAATAAGTTCAGCATGATCTCTTTTATTATTTTTATTTTAAGGTGATTCCATAATATTAGGGAGAGGGGTTATCTTAATTTATCTCCCTTTTTTTTTAATACTGGTCGAAATTTTTAGAGTAATTATATTATTGTTGCAGTAAAGTTTTTATTTTTAGAAGTAAATATTTGTAGAAATAGATAATTTATTTTGACAGAAGTGTTTGATATTTTAGAAATATTAATTTAATTTTTTTTTTTAATTTTGATATTGTAATTCACTTGTACTAATCTTATACTTTACTTGTACTTTATTTATACTACACTTGTATTATTCTACTTGTATTACACTTTCCTTATTTTACTTGTATTACACTTTCACTATTTCACTTGTATTACACTTTCACTATTTCACTTGTATTACATTTACTATTCTACTTGTACTACACTTGTTACAACTCTATAAATATGGTTCTCTATGTACATTCTAAATCACATTAATATAACATTAAATCATTCATTCTTCTTATTTCTCTGTACTCTTCATATGGTATCAGAGCCTCTCATATACATCTAGAATTTCTATCAAAATTTTGCCTCTCTTCATCACAGTAAACCACTATCACCTATACTAATCCAATCAAAACCAAACTACCATCGTCGTACTCGTCTCATCCAGAAAATTCCATAGCCATCAAAATCACCCCCAACCTGATTCACTCCAACCGGTTCTCCACCAGTTCTAGACTTGTTTTCAACTCCTCTCTTCATTTTTAAGGATATTTTTTACCTATATACACTCCTTTATATTGTTTCTTTATATTTGTTTTATATTTCCTCCATTATTTCGTTAAAATGGACCAAAATGATGCCCTAAAACCAATCTCTATCACCCTTGATGATACTAACTATCTAGCATATGGACAAGCAATGAAAAGTTTCTTTGAACGACGCAAGTTAGGACATTTCATAACTGGTGATATCTCTATACCCATACAAAAAACCACTGAAGACAACTCTTTATTTGCTGACCGCCTTGAAGACTGGGAAAATAAATATCATCAAATTATTATTTGGTTCTGCAACACCATCTTACCCTCCATCCATGGTGAATTTGGGCATTTTGACATTGCCAAAGAAGTTTGAGAATTTCTTGAGGTTCACTTCACAACAACAGATTTGACCAACCAATATCAACTTCTAACAATTCTTTATACCAAATGCTAAAGGGCTGATCAAACCATTAACCAATTTCTCTCTACAATGCATACTATTTGGGATCAACTCGCTCTCTCTGAACCAACTTGGACGAACAATATTGATGCTGAGATGTTTACAACTTACCGTAATCACCAACGTCTTATTATTTTTCTCATGGCTCTCCATGATTGGTTTGAACCTATTTGGGCTTCCTTACTCCATCGGAGTCCTTTTCCATCCTTAGATACTGTTGTGACCAAGCTTCGCTTTGAAGAAACTTGGATGGGGGTTTTCAAAGTTCATCATACAGATTTTGTTCTTTCCACCCCCTCTTATCGCCCTAAAAGAGGTTCTAAAGAGGGTTTCAAACATCAAGGCTGCGCCTACTGCCATAACCCCAATCATGAGCTTCTTACATGTCCCATTCGAGTATGTATATATTGTCAAAAGAAGGATCCAAGACACTTTCACACAGATTGCTCACGGAATCCCTCTCAACATTCCTCTCGAAATCCCTCAGGTAAAACTAGTAACTCATCTATCACTACTGTTGTTTCTGAGAATAATCATGAAAAATTTACCTTTTCCACTCAAGAACTTGAAGGTCTTCTTAAACATGTTCTCTCAAAATCTAGTAATCCTCTTCCTACTGCCTTGTCTCTCACATCAGGTAAATCTTTATGGTATTTTGATTCTACTTGTTGTAACCATATGACTCATGATACTCACATCTTCTCTCTCACACAATCTTCCATCTCCAAACCTTTAATTCAAATTGCTAATAGTTCACATATGCAGGTTAATGTTATAGGTCGAGTTTCCACATCTTCTATATCACTTTCTGACACCTTTCATATTCCCAACCTTACTCTAAATTTTATTTATGTTGGTCAATTATGTGAACTTGGTCTTACTATTACTTTTTATTTTTCTGGTTTTCATGTGCAAGATCCACAGACAGGACAGATCCTTAGGATAGGCCATAAAGTTGGATGACTATTTGAATTTATCAACCTTCATCTACCCAATTCTTCTCATACTTCTGTGGTTGCTTCTACTACTCCTATCAACCTATGGCATGCTCGTCTTGCCCATACGTCTATAGGACGTCTTCATCCCTTAACATCTTCTGGTAAATTAGGATCTCTTTCTATTTTTGATAATGTAAATTGTTCGTCTTGTCAATTGGGAAAAGAACCTGCTTTATGTTTTAATAAAAGTGATTCTACTTCTATCTCCCCTTTTGACTTAATTCATTATAATGTTTGGGATCCATCTCCACATCCTACTATGGAGAGATGTGTTTACTTTGTCATTTTTATTGATGATTATTCAAGATTTACATGGATTGTTTTCATGAAACATAGATCTGAATTACCCAAAATTTATTATAATTTTTCCCAAATGGTTAAAACCAAATTTTCTCAAAATATCAAAGTACTTAGAGCTGATAATGCTATGGAACATAAAGAAACAATTTTTTAAAAATTTTCTTCGACAAAATGGCACACTTTCTCAATATTCTTGTCCTGACACATCTCAACAAAATGAAAGAGTTGAGCAAAAACACAGATATATTCTTAATATTGTTTGCACTCTCCTCATTTCTAGTTCTTGTCCTTAACGCTTTTGAGGTGAAGCAGCTCTTACGACTGTTTATACCATCAATCGTGTTCCCATGCATATTATTCATAATCAATCCCCTTATGAGCGTCTCTATAATACTTCTCCATCTTATGAACTGCTCAAAATGTTTGATTATGCCTATTTTGTTCTTCTTCACCCTCATGAGCGCAATAAATTGGAACCTTGTGCTCGTCTTTGTTGTTACTTAGGGTATGAAATAGAACACAAAGGCTACCGTTGTTAGGACCCTATCTCTAAACGATTAGGCATCTCTCGTCATGTCATCTTTTGGGAACATAAAACTTTTCCCTCTATTTCCTCATTTCATGTCTCATCTCCTACCTCACTCTCATTTTTAATGACCCAACTATTGATGTATTTCCTCCTAACATTGCTCCATTACCCTTACCATCTTCTATTACGGCTTCTCCTGATATGCCTGCTCCTTCTACTGATCCTACCATAACAACATCATCTGAAGACCAACTACTTGATTGTCCAGAGTCATCACTTCGTCGTTCCACTCGTGTAAGTAGTCTTCCATTTTATCTTCGTGATTACCAATGTTTCTCTACTATTTTGTCTCATCATGATGAAACCCAAAACTATAAAGAAGTTAGTTTTAACTCTCATTGGCAGCAAGCTATGACAGATGAATTACAAGCATTAACAAAAGCACATACATGGGATCTTGTTGATCTTCCATCTAATAAATCTCTGATTGGTTGTAAGTGGATTTTCAAAATCAAAACTCATTCAGATGGGTCTGTGGAAAGATATAAAGCTTGTCTGGTTGTAAAGGGTTTTGCACCTGTAGCTCGCCTCATCTATGTTCGCAGTATCATTGTTGTTGCTGCCCGAAACTGGAACATGTTTCAAATGGATGTCAAAAATGATTTTCTCAATAGAGATATAACCGAGAAAGTTTATGTGAAACCTCCTTCTGGATACACTCATTCATCTCATCAAGTATACTGACTTCGTCGTGCTCTCTATGGCCTCAAAAAAGCTCATCGGGCTTGGTTTGCCAAATTTAGCTCTACACTTACTGACTTTGGCTTCACTTCCAATTCTTATGACTCTGGCCTCTTTATTCAGAAGACTCTCATTGGTGTAACACTTCTACTCCTTTATGTAGATGATAAGATCATAACAGAGAATGACTCTAATGGCATTAATGATCTCAAGCAGTTTCTGAGTCATCAATTTGAAATGAAAGACCTTGGTCGTCTCCACTACTTCTTAAGCCTAGAAATCTCATCTGATTCTCAAGGATATTATCTCTCTCAAGAAAAATACTCTTCTAATATTCTTAATCAGGCTGGCCTTACTGATTGTAAAACTGCATCAACACCTCTAAAAACCAATGTCAAACTTACTCCATTAGATGGTACTATTCTCTCAAATACCACATTATACAAACAACTAGTTGACAGTCTTGTTTATCTCACAGTCACTCGTCCTGATATTGCCTATGTTGTTCATCTGGTTAGTCAATTCATGTCTACTCCACGGTCTACCCATTATATTGTAATTCTTTGCATTCTCCGCAACATCAAAGGCACCATGTTTTACGGTCTTCACTTCTCCAACAAGTCTAATCTTCTTCTTTCCGCCTACTCTGATGTTGACTGGGTAAGTGACCCAATTTATTGTCGCTCTACCACTGGATATTGTTTCTTTCTTGAAAACTCTCTCATATCTTGGCAAAGCAAGAAACAATCTCTCACTTCTCCATCCAACACTGAAGCTGAATATTGCACTCTTGTTGACACCACTCAATAACTTCTGTCTCCTTTGGCTACTTGATGATATGGGTATTTTTCAAACAACTGCAACTATCCTATATTGTGACAATCAGAGTACTATTCAGATTGTTCACAATAATGTATTTCATAAACGAACAAAACATATCGATATTAATTGTCATTTTGTTTATCAACATATTCTTTACGAAACTGTTTGTCTCAAATCAATATCATTTACAAATGAAACAGTTAACATCTTCACCAAATCTCATCTACTAGGTAGATTTCAAGAATTATTTTCCAAACTCAAAATGTATATTTCTCTTTCTCCTTGAGTTTGAGGAGAGATGTTAAGTTATATTTGATATTATAATTCACTTATACTAATCTTATACTTCATTTGTACTACACTTGTATTATTTTATTTGTACTACACTTGTATTATTTCACTTGTACTACACTTGTACTACACTTGTATTATTTTACTTGTACTACACTTGTATTATTTTACTTGTACTATATTTCTACTATTTCACTTGTACTACACTTCCACTGTTTCATTTGTATTATATTTATACTATATTTACTACAGTCCTATAAATAGAATTATCTATGTACATCCTAAATCATACCAATATAATATTAAATCATTTTTTTTATTATCTTTTTCACTTTTGGTACAAAAATAAGTTAAACAATTTAAGATGATTCCATAATATCAGGGAGAGGGAGTTATCTTAATTTATCTCTTTTTTTTTTTAATACGGTCATACTTTTAGAGTAATTATATAATTGTTGCAGTAAATTTTTTATTTTTAAAAGTAAATATTTGTAAAAATAGATAATTTATTTTGAAAGAAGTATTTATTATTTTAGAAATATCAATTTAATTTTTTTTTTAAAATACTCGTACATAGATAAAACAAAACAATGTAATTACATAAAATAATCCAGAATGTATTATTAATTACCCTGTAAACTGTACCAAATCCACCTTGCCCAAGTCTATTTGCTTCGGAAAAGTCATCTGTTGCCATTTTGATAGTCCCAAAATCAAATCGGAATGACTCCGCCTTCACATTAATTTCCTCTGCATCTTTGCACAAAGGCCGATCTGACAACAAAAAAAAATTATTTTTCTTCTTCGATATTGAAGATACCTGTATATATCTCTAGAAATATTATTTACCTTCATCTTTTTCCCTCGTCTTTCTTACTCTCATATAGACACAAATGAAGGCAAATGGTATCAAAATAGCAGCAACCGACACAAATACGGCAATTAACACATTGCGAGCTGTATTATTGTTCTGTTTTCCTGCATTCACCCGAGTAAACATTGAAAATAGAACATTAATTATAAAAGTTTCATTAATTATGTCACAAATTTATTTAGGGTAAATATTTTCTTAGAATCTATTATAATATTACGTATAGATAGTATAAATGATGTGTTATTTTAAATTAATTATAATTTTCTTTATTATAAATATTTTCTATAAATGTACCGTAATCTATCTAAATTCAAAATTAAAGTAATATGATTGGTTGTAACGACGCATCATTAATAATAAATAATTTCTCTTAGTTGGAAGCATAATGCACATCACTTGCTTCCCTCCTCACTTGTTTAATTTTATAGAATAAAATAAAATAAAAATGAAATTAATTTTCTCATGTTTGTACCTTTAGATGGAGGAGGAGGAAGCTCTGGTGATGGCGTAGGAGGAAGCTCTGGTGATGGCGTAGGAGAAACAGCTGAACTATTGTAAAAGGGATAGACTTCATACCTAATATCACAACTTGGACTAAAAACCCTAGCCCCTTTTTTTCCACTGCAACAATTAGGAAGAACCCCAACATGGTTATGAAGACACAATTCACAGTCTGATTTTGACAAATCTGGTTTACACTCTACAAGGATGTAAATCGTCTGAAATGCTGTAAAATTTACTTGTTTTGCCGAAAATTTCTTATCACCAATTGGGGCATCACTAGCTTCAGACACCAATTCATTCATGGCATTACCCAACAGCTGATTAAATTTTTCTTGGTCAGTAATATTACCCCCGTAAAACACATACCTGGTAGGTTTTTGATCCAATTTTCCAAAGAAAGAGACGTTCGAATATCGTACCATACACTGGTCGTACACAATCATGGCTATCTTTTCTACGGTGCATAACTGTTGGGTTAAATCTTTGGATGCTGTTTCAACACAGTCTTGACACACATCGGTGGAGACATCTCCACGGCAGAAGAATGAACCGTAGACTATGTTTCCTGGGGTTTCGCCAACGCTGGTGTTGTAGTAGCCAGAGTTACGAGTGGCATTGGAGGTAAGAAAAGAAAGGGTGCGGTTGAGATTAGATTGGTAGGTGCTATTGGGTAAGAAAGTGGTTTTGTTTGAACAAACATAAAATCGATAAGCTTTAGTTCTGAGACAAAGGGAGCCAAGGGTAGAGATATAGATGATTAGTGAAACAATTAGAAATGAATGGAAAGATGACATGTTGATCACTAACATGTATTTGATGTTCCTGTCTTTGACCCCGAGAAGAGAATTTCTTACTTCGCTTATAGATCTTCCATTGATTTACTCTTTAATCTAATTTGGTGTGTCTATCTTTTGTTCTTTTTAATGATATTTGAAAGGTATTGTTAAGAAAATGTCAGTGTTCAAATAACACCTAAACGTGTTATTATTCTTGTTTAAAGTGATGCGGAAGATATGAACGAGGACAAAACTTGACGTTCTTTTGTTAATGGTCAAAACACTTCACGTGATCCTTTTTCTAATCCACCTAAATTAATTTACTCTCTTTTTTATATATATTTTTATGTCTACTTGCAAAGATATAAGATTTGTTTTAATTCAACTTAATTTTTAATAATAAAAAAAATTAATAACAAATAACTAATACCAACAAAATTAAGAATAATGTGATTAAAATATATTAATATTAAGAATTGTGATTAATGTATTAAATTTATGAAATTAAAACCACTAAAATACCATGCTATTCATTCATTATATAGGAAACAATTACGATTTATTTTTGATAATATTTGAAGATAAGGAAGTAATTATTCCCTTTTTATAATAAAATTAATTTTTTTATGTAAAATGATATGAATTATTTTTATTTTATTGATTTAATTATTTTTGTATTCTTAGTTTGAATGAATGAAATATTTTTTTCTTCAATAAGACTTGAATTCTATAACTTCAATATGTTAAACAAAGCTGCATGTCGTAGAGTTACAATTCGTTATCTCTAATGAATTTTATATTTAATATTTAATATACTAAAATATGTACGATGTAACATCGTCTAAAAATTTTTCCTAGCTACGCCACTAGTTTAATGGTAGATAAATCATATCTAAGCATGTAAATTTAATGTGGCTACAACGAATTTGACCATGCTTGAAAGAGTCCACCTAGCCTTGCACTACCCAAATTATTTTAGGACTCAACTTAGGGTTAAATATTTTTATAATTTTGATAATTGCGTGGTAATCATTTCTAAATTCTAGTTAAATATAAACTTAAATACCAACTTAAGTAAATTCAAAATTCAAAAAAGATACACCCAAATGTACCTGAATAATTTTAGGGCCCTATTTTAGGTTTTCATTTAATTTGAAAACTCAACCCATCATGATAATATAAGTAGGCCTCCAATGGCTCGAACTTGGCCCAAACTCAAAGTTTTCGACTTGGGCTAGCTCACCCCATCCAATGTTCGCATTAGAGCCTTATTAGGGGTGTTCATCGGATCAAAACCGTTGATTTTACTGTCATCCGATCCGATCCGACCATCCGCTCGGATTGAAACATCCTAATCCGCAACCGATCCGATCACTTCTTACATCCGCTCAATCCGATCCGTAAACTATTCGGATGACATCCGATCAATCCGACAAATAAATTTAATTCACTCTATTTTTTGTATTTTTAAATTTTTACATAAATCATAACATAAAATTATTTGATTTAAAAAAACACTAAAAAATTAAATAAATATATATTAATTATTTTATTATATTTAATTTAATAAATATATATAATTAATTTCGGTCGGATCGGATCGGATCGGATGAATCGTAATGAAATCCGCCATCCGATCTGTACTTAACGGATGGAAAAAATCTCCATCCGATCCGACCATCGGATTGGATCGGATTGATCGGATTGATCGGATGATCGGATTTTTTGCACACTCCTAAGCCTTATATATAATTAGTATTGTAAGTTATGTCGTTTTGATGTTGACATTTTTGTATATAAAATATAGTATCTGTATTTTCTTTAATATTTTTTTATTCTTTGTAAGTATAATGTCTCGGAATCACTTAAAATACATCTTGTGTTTACCTATTACACACATTCATTATCTTAGATTGCATTTTGATGATAACATAAAAATATATATTTAAAACGTGTAAATCAATTAACATTTATAATTGAAAAGGCCTAAAATTAAGAATTATATATATTAGTTCAATAAATATTTATTTATATTAGTCATGATTATTTTATACACGTAGGATCAACAAAGTCAACCAAAGAATATCAAGAAAAAAAATCAAAAATTGATCTTAATAATATTTCTTACTAGGATTTTATAAACTAACTTTTGAATTTTGAGCATAAGTTTTTATTTTGATATCCGAATGAAATGACTTAAGTTGATATGGAATGATAATGCAATAATTCATAATTTCATATTTCACACACAACGTCAAAATGTGAACTGTTTAAGGTCAAATATAAATTAAAATTTGGGAAAATATTGTAGTTAGTATTAGTTGGTATATTTGAAATAATTTTTTGTATACAACTCTAAATTAGATAATTTTTTATTCTTTGAAAATCTAAGAGATTGAGATACAATTAATATGTTGAAAACATTTTGTAAATTTAATTATTTTCGAGAAGAAAATGGCATAATAATATTATAAGTTAGCAAATCTTCATCCCTAAGTACTATAAATAGATTAGTCATTCCACACATGAAGATCATTAAAAAATTACAAATAGCTCTTAATTTCTTCTCTCATTCTTCTCTCTAGATTTGTTATAAATTAGGCTAAAATTAGGATAAAACTAAAGAGGAGTTTAATTCTGTAGTTTTTATATTCTATTCTTTTATTTTTTATAAGTACTTTATAGTTTATAATTTTGTTTTAAAAAATTATTTTTTTCATCTTTTGCTATATTCATTATCATATAACTTTTAGTTTATAACTATTAAATTTATTTTATAAGTTGATATTTTACTGTAATATTATTGTTTTGATCTTGGATAACTTATAACAATAAATCTTATTTATCTTTCAACTAAAATTTTTTTTCAAAATAAATACACTAGTTTTTGCTATTGATCTTCAACTTTGTATCTTCTTTTTTTGTTATTAATCTTCAACTTTGTATCTTTTAATTGTTTGTTTGGATGTGAAGCAAAAAATTGGTTAGTAAATAAGAATTAAAGATCAATTGGTCCCTTTTACTTATAAAAATGGAGCTAAAAAAATTATTTAATAATTTTAAATTTATTTTAAAATAAATAAAAATTATCAAAAATATTCTAATAAAGTAAAAAATGATAATATCTTTAACAATTATTGATGATTTGTATAATTTTATATAATTTATCATTTTTTAACTTTAATTTTATTTATTTGTTATTAAATTTAAATTTTATTATTATTATTATTTAAATTTTATTACATATTTAAAAAAATATATAAAATTATAAAAGAATATTAATTCTCAATTTAAACAAACATATATATATATATAAAGAAGAGACGGGCAGGTACAGAGGCGGCCAGGAAAAGTAAAAGGGTAAATAGGAGGTTATATATATATATATATATATATTTTGAATAGAAAGAAGAGAGAACAGCGGCCGTAGAGAAATAAAAAAAAGGAACAGCAGCCGGACTGCGAGGAGAGAGAGAAAAAAAAAAAGAATCAGAAGCGCAGGAACGAGGAAGAAAAACGCCGGAGAAGATATGAAACCAGATTTTGTTTTGCAAGTCCATTTTCTTTATATTCTTCAAAAGTTACGATAAATTCGTTTATATTTAATTTAATTTTTAATATTAATTTATTTATTTTTATTCTAAAAAATGATGTAATTTAATTTTAAATTATGCTTAATTTTTTACGTTAATTTGCATTATTTCTTTTCATATTTGTCTCATTTATTTTGAGTTTAATGCTTCTAATTAACTTATCATTAATTATATGATTTTAATCTTATGATTTACGATCGAAAGAGAAAATTATAGGATAAATTTTGAATATTTCAATATAGGTAAATATAGAAATCAAAAGATTTATATAAACCTGTGTAGTATTAAAATATTTGTTCTTAATGTTTTCTTGTTTTATTAAATTGCATACTCTTATGTAAATTAATAAACAATAATATTTTCAATTGACTATCAAAAGAGTTTTTTTAGATATTTTTAGAGATTGTTAACAAATAAAGAGAATTAAATTCAATTAACTAGATAAGTAAAACATATAGAAGGATTAAGAGAAATCTATTTCCTATAAGTTTTCTTCCAATTAATTTGATTTTTGAATAATATCTTTATTTTCTTTTGTGCATCTTTCTTTAAATTAATTTTATTTTAAATTTTAATTATAACAACCTGAGTGAATTTTTTAAATAAAATTGAGATTAGCATAATTTTAGTATTTTTTTAAAATTAAGTTACCAATCATTGAAGACGATACTCTATTTATCATTTTATTATAAAACTATGATACTTTGTACTTGTAATTTTGCACTAATTAAATTTTTGGTACCGTTGTCGAGGATTGATTTTTTTCTTATTTTTGTTAATATCGATACATAGTAATCTTAGTTTTAATTTAGAATTTTATTTTATTTTTTATGTTTTTTTCTAGGTGTGTTTTTGACGTTAGAAGCGTCGTGCTAGAATTGAAAATATTATTCCTTTTGATCCAGAAATTGAAAGAACATTTAAATCATGAAAAAAGAAGAAAGTAGTAATCATGGTTGAAGGAGAACAAAATGCACAATCACGCATCTTGATGGATTATGTAATATCAATTGTGAATGACAACTACTCAAGTGTAAGACGCCAAACCATTAATGTTAATAATTTTGAGCTCAAATCAACGTTGATCAGCATGGTACAACAAGCCCAATTTAGCGGATCGTCACTTGATGACCCCGATGTTCATTTGGCGATGTTCTTAGAGATTTGTGACACTATAAAGATGAATGGTGTTACTGAAGACACCATTAGACTAAGATTGTTTCCTTTTTCATTGAGGGACAATGCTAGAGGTTGGCTACAATATTTACAACTAGGAAGCATCACTAGTTAGCAGGACATGGTAGAAAAATTTCTTGCTAAATTATTTCCACCTACAAAAACCGCCCAACTCAGGAGTGAGATTGGTCAATTCAAGCAAAATGATTTTGAGACACTCTACATGAAGTACGAGTTGATGGCAGCAGGCATCGCCCGATTCTCAAATACTTTGGTTTTAATATTTGTAAAACTTCCGCAAGTGCAATCATTTCGCAGAAAATGATAAGTATACTCCCTGAGTCGATCTAAGGAAGGAATGTAATGTGGTTCTTAATTTATTATTCAAACTTTTAAAACGAAATTAAATCCTAAACATCCTGTCACGATAGTTTGGTTTTTGTGTTCCTAATCTAATTAACATAAAATAAACATATATACGTAGATTAATTAAATATAATAAAAAATAAACATAGATACAAATTCAATAAATAAATATAAATACTGATTCAATAAATATTCATGCAAATTTTATCATTTATATTAGTGGAGTATTTATGGATATAATAACTAAATTAATTATGCTTGCTCATATTATCTAGGTTATTAAAGATATAAATTGATATTTTATTGATTCTCTCTTTTTGTATGAATACCACCTTTGGTGGGTTAGATATTCTTTGCTAACTAAACAAATCAATTAACACCCATGTGGGGTTGATAACTAATTTGGTTAATTAAATTAATTCCTTTTTCTAAGAGATTGAAAATTAACCATTTAAATGCCACCTTTGGTGGGGTTAAAATTTAAACTTTATTCACAGGTCCCAAATTAAACCCAAGAATTTAGTTATCCGAGTACTAACTTTCAAGTTTTAAAACCACTACCGAAAACATGTCGTCGATACATTTTCGTATAATAATTCTTATAAAAACTTTTGAAATAGAGCTTCTTCACTCTAACTACAAGGCGATTTACCAGAAGCAAATAAAAGAAAGACTACTCTAAATTAGACCGATAACTAAACCTTAAAGTCTAATCTTCGATTTAAGTTTGTAATGAAAATAATATATTTCTCTCTAACATCCTTAATATAAAATCTTGAATAAAAATAAAATCAATTCATTTTAGAAATTTTCACCTATTTAATATTTCAGCAAGCATAACAACGTTATTATTATATCATGATTATAAGCAATTGTAGCAGTTAAATTTAATCACGTACAAATTAAATATAACATGTAAGAATAAAGCATAAAAATAATCAGAAGAAAATAAAATCCTTACAGAACTTCGACGCTTATTCTAGTGCTAGAAAACCTCCGTGAATTTGCACTTCCATTTATTGAATCAAAAATCTAAATTATTACAAAAACATTACAAGTTCCTCTCAAAAAGAAGAACTAAACCTAAGAGAATTGAACTAAAAACTAAGAGAAAACTAAGAAAAGCTTAGAAACTAAGAAAGAAACTAAGAAAAACTTAAAAACTAAGAAATGAGAAAAGAAAGAAGAGAGAAGTGTGGTTTTGAGGTGTGTTGAAGTGAATGGAAGAGGGTATTTATAGGTGAGGACGGAGAGAAAAAATGAGTAAAAAAATGTTAAAAAAATATTAAAAAATAAAAACGTGTTTTGGACTGGCTGAAATATCAATGACGTCAAGATGACTACAAGGCCACGTGAAAAATGGGTCAAAACGCGTTGGCGCAAGGCTGGGTCATTGGCGTTGGCTGGCTGACTGGTTAATGGCGTGGAATAGTATTCTGTAGCGTGAACAAGTGCACCATGTATTTAACGGCAGCCTGAAGAAGCATCAACGCGCGCGGCCATACAATGGCGCTGGCCGGGCGTAATAAGGGGCGCGTATTTTCCGATCTTTGACATTTTTGACCTTTTTCGACCCATTTTGTCCAATTTTTTCCATGTTGTTGACCTTTTTCCACTTATTTATTAATTTATTTGTGATGTATTGCTTCAAGTATTCTTCTTGAGTCTTTATCATTGCGTTTTAGGCCAAAATTCCCGAAAAACAATAAAATACCCGTGATTCGAAAAAGACAAATTTATATAAATATATGATAAAACATATAAATATATATATTTTTAATCAATTAATGTGCATAAAATCATGGTTATTTTAGTGCTTTTTGAAAGCACTCATCACAACCCTCAACTTCTTCGCTAGTCCCTTAGCAAGAGAAGCGATAAAAACTAAAAATTAAACTATCCTAAATCACTCGTGGATTGACACGTTGCATTTAGCCTATGCAAGCCTTTAAACCCTAGGTTGCCCTAGTGGACTAGTTTGAGTCTCGTGAGGGTTTTCAAGTAATGATACCCACAAACATTGTACTAAATGTAAAAACAAAAGAAACAATAAAACAAACAACTTAAAAATTAAATTTACAACAAAATCACAAATTATCAACATCTCACAAAAATGTCTCATACTTTTTAATCTCCTTTTAAGATCATAATTAAAATCTCAACCATAAGTTATTTTAATCTCTTTAAACAATCATGATTTATTATAATAATTAGTCGAAAATCATTTTCATATTTCATATCAAAAATGTATCAATTTAATTTCACCCAATTTCGGTGTCATGAATCGTAATTCGGCTCGACTCTATTCCTCACAAGTCAATACTCTCAAAACACTGAATCCTACGGGTTCAAACACTCATACTAATTTATATGAAAGAGTTGATGTATAGAAATGAACTAATATGTTAATGATATGTATAAAGAATAAAGGCTCAAAGTGTTATTTTAACATTGATCTTACGAAGGAATCAAATGTATAAATTATAAAGATATCATATATAAAAATTATTTTCATGCATAAATCAAACTCATTAAGAAAGAATTTCAAGATATATGCCTTTTACAAATGAAGAAATTGCAATGACTTTTAGGGAATTACTTCTTATATCTTTCTTTGTAATTAGCCTTTACTCACAACTTTGTAGGCAATGCGGGTTATAAGTATGTAGATGATACTATTTTTTATCTCTCTTTTTTTTCTGTAGATATTTTTCAATATGTGTATTTTTAGAGAAGTCAACCCAATGTACAGATTGTACATTTCTTTGGATTTTGGTGAAAGTGGTTAATTTTGTGGCTTTTTCCGTTTGATCTTGGTTTAGGTAACCCAGATATGTCTTTTGTTTTTGTAGTAGTCATGCATAAATGAGATATAAGCGTATACTATCAATTTCTACTCAAATCATTTAATCTAAGCAAAAATAATAATCAAAAATATATGATACTCTATTAAGATGAAAAAAAAAATTCATACATTCAATGCTAATACCTATGTAGAGATCATCTAAAAATTTGAAGAAATAAGAAATGTGTTTGGGTAGAGAAAAATATATATATTTCACTTCTGAATAAAAGAAATTAGGCTCAAATTATATCTCACAAAGGTAGTCTCCACTAAAAAAAACTCATAAACACCGATTTTGGGTTTGATATAATTTCTACATCTTATCAAGAAATACTAATTATGACAAAAACTAACTAATTATCAAAAATAATTACAAAATATTTCATGATATGTTTTCAAAAATTAATCTAACAGTACAAAAGACTTAACTATTTACTTAAATTTGATTTAAAGAAATGATAAATTTTTGTGAGAAATTTTTTTTTTTTTATTATTATTATTATTTTTTTTTTAATTAAGTATGGTAACTTTTCACCACCCCCAACCTAGAACTTACATTGTCCTCAATGTAACAACTGTAAATTAAAGATAAAGAGAGTAAGAGAAGAAAGATTACCTATTTCTGAGAATGTGCAAGTAGTAATGGAAAATGCGGTGCATCCATCATATTCATCATTAAAGTGTATACGCATGATCATTGTAAACTTCTAACATCTCAACAAATATTTTTAGTTTTAACAATTTAAAAATTATTCACATGTAATTAAAATGAAATAAACAATAAAATTAAGTAAATAAAACAAATAACAAAAAAAATTTTAATTTTTTTTATTTATTTTTTTATTTATTTATTTATTTTTTTTATTTATTTTTTTATTTTTTTTATTTATTTTTATTTATTTTTTATTTATTGTTTTTTTTTTTACCTAAAATGATGGGTTGCCTCCCATCCAAAGTTTAACGCCTTAGCAAGACGATTCGTGCTAAGGGTGGTTACTCACCAAATGCAATCCATTTCAAAGCAATGTTGTTTGGATTCTTCTAAATAAGGCTTGACACAATGGCCATTGACTTTGAACGCTTTTTGTGTCTTCGAGTCCAATAGTTCCACTACTCCATGTTCAAATACTTGAACTATTTTGAACGGTCCATCCCATCTTGACATCTGGCCTTTCGAAACAATCTCAAACGAGTAGTTAAATAAAAGAACTTTCATTCCAAAGGTGAAGAGTCTTAGGAAATAGCCTTTTGTCATGATAGCTTTAGTACTTTCCTTTGTATAATTTGGCATTCTCATAAGCCATTCCTAATTTCTTCCAACTCACGGGAGTAATCGCTTTTTCACCTGCTTTATCTAAATCCATGTTTAACTCTTTAATTGTAAGCTTTGTGTTCAAGTTCAATCGGAAGGTGGCACGCTTTCCCAAAAATTAACCTATGCAGGTGGCTCTATCCCAATAGGTGTTTTGTAAGCGGTATGTGTATGCCATAAGGCATCATTTAGCTTAAATGCCCAATCCTTCCTCGGACCTGACGCGTCTCAAGATTCCTTAATTTGCCTATTGCTCACTTCCACTAAACCTAAGTTTGAGGATGATATGGAGAAGCTTTTATGTGTGATGTTGTACTTGTTTAGTACTCCATCAAAGAGTTTGTTACAAAAATGGCTACCTCCATCACTTATTATAGCTTTCTGGCGTGTCCGAACCTCATCAATATGAAATCTTTCAAGAATTTCACAACAACATTAGCATCATTGGTTTGGTGGGGATAGCTTCTACCCACTGGACACATAATCCACAAGAACCAAAATGTATTGAAAACCATTAGACGGGGAAAAGCGACCATGAAGTCAATCCCCATACATCAAAGAGTTCAACAACTAAATTAGATGTCAAAGGCATTTCATCTCTTTTGCTTATGTTTCCGTTCTTTTGACATCTATCACATTGTGCACAAAACATATGAGCATCTTTAAAAGAGATGCCAAAAGAATCCAGATCGTAATATCTTACGGGTCATCTTTTCACCTCCAAAATGACCCCACAATGAAGTTCATGACAGTAAGTCAATGCTCTTACGTTTTCTTCCTGTACACATCTCCGGATGACTTGATCTTGACCAATCTTGTATAAATAAGGTCATCCCGTAAATAGTCCTTAATAGTTTTAAAAACCTTTTTGTCCTCCACATTATGAAGTGTTAGGGTCGCAAACACCAGTGGCAAGATAGTTTACAATATCAAAGATACCTACGTGGGTTCGGACCTATGAAAAATAACTGCTTCATCGTGAAAGGTTTCAACTATATCGCTATTACTCTCATTTTTAAGAGAATTGAAGTCGGAAATCAACCTAGACAAATGGTCACTACTAAGTTTTCTTGCCTTTCTTATCCTTGATTTCTAGGTCAAATTCTTGTAAGAGTAAGACCCACACGATTAATCTTGCTCACATTTGGTTTACTTAATAGGTATCTTAAAGCAAAGATGATCGAATGTACAATCACTTTAGATCCTACTAAATAAGACCGAAATTTGTCTAAAGAGAATACTATAGCCAAGAATTCCTTTTCGTTGGTGGTGTAATTCATTTGGGCATCATTGAGTTGTTTTGCTAGCATAAGAGATGACATGTAAGCGCTTATCCACTCTTTGTCCCAGTGACTACTCCTATTGCATAATCGTAAGCGTACACATTATCTCAAAAGGTAAAGACCAGGTTTGGTGCCATTATAATGGGGTAGATGTTAGTTTCTCTTTTCAAGGTATTAAAGAAATAAGCAGCCAATTGTTGAAGTCAAATTCAACATCTTTGGATAGTAAGTTACATAAAGGCGACTTATTTTGAGAAATCTTTAATAAATGCGTCTGTAAAATCCTGCATGTCCCAAGAAGCTTCTTATCCCCTTTACTGATGTAGGAGGTAGTTTGGATATCAATTCAACTTTTGCCTTATCAACTTCAATACCCTTGTTTGAAATTATATGTCCTAAAACTATCCCTTGTTGAACCATAAAATGACTTTTCTCCCAACTAAGGGTTAGATTGCATTCAATGCATCTTTCTAAAAACCAAAGTCAATTTATGTAAGCAATCATCAAATGAGTTCCCAAAGACAGAGAAATCGTCCATGAAAATTTCAATGAATTTCTCCACCATGTCGAGAAAATAGATATCACGATCATCTCGGGAAAGTGGCAGGGCATTGCATAACCCAAATGGCATTCTACGAAAAGCAAATGTCCCAAAAGGACATGTAAATGTGGTCTTTTCCACGATCTTCTGTAGCATGGGTACTTGATAATATCCGTGACAAATTCCATCCAAAAACAAAGAAAATTGGTCACTAATCTTTCCAACATTTGATCAATGAATGGGAAGAGAAAGTGATCCTTTTTCGTATATAAATTTAGTTTCTAAAATCTATACACATTCTCCATCCAAGGTGATTATTCTAGTACTAATTCACTTATCATTTTTAACAACTGCTGTTATCCTGATTTCTTTGGTACCACATGCACCGGACTAACCCAATTTTACTATCCGCTAATAGATAGATAATCCCTTCTTCTAATAATTTAAGGATTTCCTTTAACTACTTCTTGCATGTTTGGGTTTAGTCTTCGGGCCTCTCGCATTGTGCTTAGCACCATCCTCCAAGTTGATCTTGTGCATACACATTGTTGGACTAATGCCTCTTTATATCCCCTATACTCCAACCTATAGATTTCTTAAAGCTTTTAAGCACTTTGATGAGTTCTTTTTCTTGTGATTTGGTCAAGGTTGAAGAAATTATCACTGGATATGTTTCTCCTTCTCCCAAAAAACACATATTTTAAGTGCTCAGGTAAGTCTTGAAGTTCAAGTTCGGTGGATTGGCCTCTTTAATGGATGAAGAAGGGTAGATTTAAAAGTGTACTAGATTTTGTCATCACTTCATTATTGTCTAGTTGTTCAAGGTACCCCTTAATTTCTTCATCTAAATCTTCTTCAACCTTGCAAGTGTAAGAACGGTTTCAAGCTTGTCTTCTATTCTCGGTTTGGAAAAAGGTGTTTTGGACAAGATTATCCAAAGGATCAACTTCGAATATTTCATCGATGGCAGAAATAGAAGGGAAAGGTGAAGAATCAAAACTTTGAAATGAAACTATTTCTCCTAAGATTTATTGTCAAATTTCCATCTCGACATCAATAATAGTTTTAGTAGTTGCCATAAATGGTCTACCAAGCAATATTGTATGCTTCATGTCCAATGTCGGATTTTCTTGCATATCCAGAACCCACAAAGTCAACAGTATTATTAGTTTGTCTACTGTACCAAAACATCCTCAACTATTCTCCGGATATTTAAGAGATCTATCGCAAGTTGCGAGGACATAGTCAGTGGGTTTTAAATCCCCTAGATTGAAGCCGTGAGAATATGTAGTAGTGGCATCAAATTTATACTAGTACCTAAATCAAGCATTGCTTTAGCAACCTTCCTATCCCCCATAGTTATGTTTATAATAAAACTTCCAGGGTCTTTCAACTTGGGGGTAGCTCAGGAAGTATTAGAAATTTCTCGATACTACTACTGCTCATTCGATTCATACCTCCTTTTCTTAGTGTTCAACTCTTTGAAAAACTTGGCATATGAGGGCACATTCATGATCACTTCTAATAATGGTAAATTGATATTTACTTTAGAAAGCATATTAAAAGATCATTGAATTGCTTATCTTGTTTGGATTCTTCAAACGGTGGGGAAAAGGTACTTGCATCTAAGTGGTTCGTTTGTCTTTGAATTTTGGGAGTGTCGGATGACCCCCCAATGAGTTTTTCGAGAAAGCTTGTTAAGTTTAACACTTGTTTCTCCTTTTATGCAGATTAGAATATCGCCTTTCTTTGTTATATGAACTACAAGGTAGTTTAGAGATTTCGGTAATGCGGTATTGACTACCTTACCACTTCAAGAGTTCTAACATCTTTGCTTGTTCTGCTTTGGTATCGGCAACTTTCCTGGTTCTTTCTTTTGCATTTGTTCAAATGGGTTGCAACTTTAGATTCAATTCTTTAACCGAAGCCTCCATGGTGTTCAACCTTTGATTAGTCATCAGTTGGTTGTCACACTAACTTGAATAAAAGCATTCAAGCTATCTTAAGGTTGGTTTAAAAGATTGGCTTGATGGGTAAGAGGTGTGGTTGTAGGTTGGGTGATCATAGGTGTTTGGATGATACTTTTGAAAATATTGGACTTCCTCATGGCATCGACACTAGAATCACAAGTATTTGAATAATTATGAGTATTACGCCCAATTGAACAACACACTCACATAATTTGATTTGAAATTTGGTGAGACGTGAGGAATTTCACTTGTTTAGTCAATGAAGTCAAGGTTATCTCATTATCAAAGCCGACTTGACCTTTGCTTTCCTTCTACCACCTCTTATTGGGAATTAGAACCCAATAGCTCATAGAGATTATAGGTTTCTCTGCGGTTTTTCTCCTACAAAGACCTCCAGAAGAAGATTATCAACTATGTATTGACTGTAGAAGTGTCAATCCATCGTAAAAGAATTGGTTTGTAGTCAGAAGTGAAAGCTATGATTTTGACATTGAATGAAAAGGAGTTTGAATCGCTCCCAAGCTTCAAATGAGGGCTCTTCATTCATTTGAGAAAATGTTGCTTATCTTTGTTCTTAGATCAGCCTTTTTGATGGGAATAGAACCTACCCATAAAAATTTCATGTGACCGCCTCCCAAGTTTTAAGAGAACTCCGACTGTAGAAAGTAATGAACCATGACCAAGCTTTATCTTTGAGAGTGTAAGGAAAACACCTCATCCTAAGTTGATCTTCATTAATTGCATGTAGTGGAAAGGTTTGGACAATAGCATAGAATTCTCGAATGAAATGCAGTGGTCTTCATTGGGGATAGTAAAGGAAGGCAACAAAGAATAATGAATCTTTTTAATTCATAATTCCTTACTGTTTCTTGTAGAATTGAATCCAGGAAATTACATTGCCAATGATTGGCATTGTATAGTCTTTCATCTTTTCCTATCTTCAAAGATCTCCCATGGTTTTTTGTAGAATTGAAAATGATCCTCCTCCTATCAGGAATCAACATTTTGCTCTTAAACAATAGTAGATATCTCTAAAAATGCAAGGAACCTAAATTTTTTTTTTAATTTTAATTTAAACGGCGGACACAATTTTTGAACACAAGCAAATTTATTTCATTTGAAATTTTTTTTTTTTTTTTTACAGCAAACTAAAACAAAGGAAAATACAATAATGGGTGACCTCCCACGTGGACTAAAATTTATCGCCTCTAGTAAGACGTTGTTCTGGAGATCAGAATGAAAAACTCAATGTCTCCTTCATTGAATTCATTTAAGTTTCAATTTAGTCTTTGCCTTTTTGCAAATGTTCAACTAACTGCTCAACTTGAACTTCCACCTTTGATCAAGCTTCCACATGAGTCCAACCGCTTGATTGGTTTTAGATCGATTATCCCTACAAACTTGAATAAAAGAATTCAAGTTGTCCTCCAGGGTTGGTTTATTTGGAATGCTTCTTGGAATATAATGGGTGGAATTGCCCGCCTTTGGTTTGAGCTTTGAGGAAATGCAGGTTATTTTGCCTCCAAGAGAAATTTGGATGACTTCTCCAGTGATTATAGGTATTTGAATTGGGATCAAACCTTGGTCTCTGATATATGCTCCCAACACATTAACCTCGCCAGTCCAGGTTGTATCTCCTTGATATGGACAGGCTTCAGCATTTTGTCCCACGTTGCTATACAAACCATATTGTTCAATATTTCAGGTTTGTTTGTGTAGCGAGAAGCGGCAACTTGTTTAGTCAGTTGAACAAGTTGTTGTTGAACTTCTCATTACGGAGCTTCCATTTCATGAACACCGCCTTTTCTCACTGGAGCTTTTCTGGAATTAAACTCAACATCTCAAAGAGATTATACGCTTTCGATGCGCTTTTTCTCCTATCGCTCCTCCGTTGCTGTCGACAATGAACTGACATTGTCAGTGTAAGTCCATCGTAAAAGAATTGGTTCAACTGTGAAAGCTATGATGAGACATTGAAGTGAGAAACATTTTGAACCTATCCCAAGCTTCGTGAATGGTTCTCCTTCCATCCGAGAGAAAGTAGCAATCTTTCCTCTCACCGATGTTTTTTGACGGGAATAGAATTTTCCCATGAATTTATTGTAAATTTGACCCCTACGTCATCGCAAGAACCACAGGGAAGTGACATCAACCAAGCTTTGGCCTTATCCTTTGGGTGTGAGGAAAACATCTCATTCTAAGCCGATCCTCGTTTAGAATAATTAGAGGGGAATGTTTGGACCGTAGTACAGAAATCTCATAAAGGAAAGAGAATCTTCATTCGTAGCCCATGAAGGAAGGAAGCATAGAAAAATGAATATTTTTAGGTCATAAATTCGACGACTCTCCCAACTCGGATAATGCGCTGTACGCCCAATCAACGGCTCTTGCAAACTCCTTCATCGTGGTTTCCGACATGTTGGTTTTCTTCCATTTCTTTTGGTTCTAATAAAGGATTAAGACTTGATTCTATGTTTGGCCATTCAAAATCGGGTTTGATGGGTAATCAAGTGTTGCTGACACTTGTTTAAATTTATGAATATTATTTACATATGGTGTAAGGGGGTTTCCTAAGGATCTCCTACGCATGTACTATTATTTTAAACATAAATTTAAAACTCCTATCAACAAAAATAACAGAAAATTAGAGAAATTTTCCATGGCATTTAATACAAAACACTAGAAAATTTTTTTTTTTTTTATATTTTTTTTTTTAATTTTTTTTTTTTAAATAACATAATCAAATGATAACCAAGAGCTGTTCTAAAGAAAGAATGGTGGTCTCTTAAAATTCAAAACCACTCTCAGCGAACAATTAACAGGAAAGATTAATGCCTTGAAAGAAAAAGCGCAATCTCCTTAGATTTTTACTTTTCATGCCTTTTAGTTTTTTTTTTTTTTTTTTTTTTACTTAACGTAATTTTATTTTACTATTCACGCTATCTTATTTCTTATTAACTTAAATTTTTTAAATTTTTTTTTTTTACTTAATTTTATTTTTACTATTCCCGGTAACTTATTTCTTATTAACTTAAAATTTAATTTTTTTTTTTTTTTTTAATTTTAAATTTTTTTTTTTTTTACGAACGGTAATAACTTTTTACTTCAAATTTCAAATTTCTAAATTATTTACTTTTTATGCTATAAATTTTTTTTTTATTTTTTTTTATTTTATTTTATTTTTTATTTATTTATTTATTTTTTTTATTTATTTTTTTTTTATGAAATTTGAAATTTGATTAAAAAAAATTTTTTATTTGAAAAAAAAATCACAATTATTTACAACACAAAAATATTTTTAAAATTTTGATAAATAAATTAAAAAGCTTTATTCCTTCAACTAAGGCCCAAAAATCTGATTTAGCTAAAACCTAAGATCATTGATTCTCGCAAATACTTTAGCTTTTAATATTTGTAAAACTACCATGATGCGTAATCATTTCGTAGAAAATGATAAGTATACTCCTAAGGTCGATCTAAGGAAGCGAATGTATGTATTTTTAATTTATTATTCAAACTTTTAAAAGCGAAATTAAATCCTAAACATCTGTCGCGATAGTTTGGTTTTGTGTTCCTAAATCTAATAACATAAAATAAACATATATACAGATTAATTAAATATAATAAAAAAATAAACATAGATACAAATTCAATAAATAAATATAAATACATATTCAATAAATATTCATGCAAATTTTATCATTTATATTAGCGGTAGATTTATGGATATAATAACTAAATTAATTACGCTTTCATATTATCTAGGTTATTAAAGATATAAATTGATATTTTATTGATTCTCTTGTATGAATACCACCTTTCATGGTGAGGTTAGATATTCTTTGTTAACTAAACAAATCAATTAACACCTATGGGTGGGGTTGATAACTAATTTAGTTAATTAAATTAATTTTTTCTAAGAGATTGAAAATCTAACCATTTAAATGCCACATTTAAGGGTTAGACAGCTTTAAACTTTATTGAGGTCCAAATTAAACCCAAGAATTTAGTTATCCAGTACTAACTTTCAAGTTTTAAAACCACTACCGAAAACATGCGTCAATACATTTTCAGGATAATAATTCTTATAAAAACTTTTGAAATAGAGCTTCACTCTAACTACCTACATTGTACCAACAAATAAAAGAAGACTACTCTAAATTAGATTCCGGATAACTAAACCTTAAAGTCTAATCTTCAGATTTAAGTTTGTAATGAAAAATAATATATTTCTCTCTAACATCCTTAATATAAAATCTTGAATAAAAATAAAATCAATTCATTTTAGAAATTTTCACCTATTTAATATTTCGCAAGTAAGCATAACAACGTTATTATTATATCATGATTATAATTACTAGCACGTTAAATTTAATCACGACAAATTAAATATAACATGTAAGAATAAAGCATAAAAATAATCAGAAGAAAATAAAATCCTTACGAGCTTGATTATTCGCTATTCGCTAGAAAACCTCCAAGTCGGAATTTGCACTTCCATTTATTGAATCAAAAATCTAAATTATTACAAAAACATTACAAGTTCCTCTCAAAAAGAGAAGAACTCTAAACCTAAGAGAATTGAACTAAAAACTAAGAGAAAACTAAGAAAAGCTTAGAAACTAAGAAAGTTAAAACTAAGAAAAACTTAAAAACTAAGAAACGAGAGAAAGAAAGAAAGAGAAGTGTGGTTTTGAGGTGTGTTTTGAAGTGAATGGAAGAGGGGTATTTATAGGTGAGGACGGGAGAGAAAATGAGTAAAAAAATGTTAAAAAAATATTAAAAAATAAAAACGTGTTTTGGACCTCGAGGTCATCAATGACGCACGCAAGATGACGTCATTAGAGGCGGCCGCGTGAAAAATGGGTCAAAACGCTGGGTATGGCGGCTGGCCGTCGAGCGATGCCCGCGTGAATACGATGCAGCGTTTCTGCGCGCTGGCATCGCGCCAGGTGGCGCTAACGGACTACGGCTGATGACAGCCGGCTGGTTGGGATGTTGGCGTATGGTCCGCGCGCGCGATTTTCCGTCTTTGACATTTTGACCTTTTCACCCATTTGTCCAATTTTTTCCATGTTTGTTGACCTTTTTCCACTTATTTATTAATTTATTTGTGATGTATTGCTTCAAGTATTCTTCTTTGAGTCTTTACATTGCGTTTTTAGGCCAAAATTCCTGAAAAACAATAAAAATACCCGTGATTCCGAAAAAGACAAATTTATATAAATATATGATAAAACATATAAATATATATATTTTTAATCAATTAATGTGCATAAAATCATGGTTATTTTAGTGCTTTTTGAGCGATGTTCTTAGAGATTTGTGACACTATAAAGATGAATGGTGTTACTGAAGACACCATTAGACTAAGATTGTTTGCTTTTTCATTGAGGGACAATGCTAGAGGTTGGCTACAATATTTACAACTAGGAAGCATCACTAGTTGGCAGGACATGGTAGAAAAATTTCTTGCTAAATTATTTCCACCTACAAAAACCGCCCAACTCAGGAGTGAGATTGGTCAATTCAAGCAAAATGATTTTGAGACACTCTATGAAGCATGAGAAAGATATAAAGATATGATTCAACGTTGCGCTTAGCATGGATTGCCAGATTGGTTACAAATTTAGATGTTCTATAATGGGTTTAATGGCAAACTAGAACCAAAGTTGATGTTGCTTCTGGTGAAACTTTGATGTCAAAAACACGTGAAGGTGCTACTTCTCTTTTGAAAGAAATGACCTCAAACAACTATCAATGGCCAATAAAAAGATCTATGGCTAAGAAAGTTGTTGGGATTCATGAATTGGAGTGGTTTACTGCCCTTTCAGCTCAAGTAGCTTCTCTATCTCATCAGATTTCTATCTTGACAACTCAAAGAATACCACAAAGTGCAAAATATGTTGTAACTTCAAGTATGACAGTTCCGATGAATGAATCGAGTTAAGAATAGGTTCAATACATCGACAATAGAAACTACAATTATCGTGGTGATCCTATGCCAAATTACTATCATCCAGGGCTTCAAAATCATAAAAATTTGTCTTATGGAAACACAAAGAATGTGCTGCAACCTCCTCCAAGGTTTTATAGTTAACCAAGCAAAAAAAAAGATGACACTTGAGGGTGCCATGGTTTCCTTTGTTGAGGAGACCAAAGCAAGGTTTAAAAATAATGATTAATGGTTGGATAACATTGAGACTCATTGTAACAATATGTGAGCCACTATGAAAAATCTTGAAGTGCAAATTGGACAACTAGCCACAACCATTAATGCTCCACAAAGAGGAACTTTTCCTAGCAATACAGAAGTGAATCCAAAGGAACAATGCAATGTCATTACACTTAGGAGTGGAAGAGAAATTGAGAGGTCACCATCAAAGGAAACTGAGTCCACCCCTACAGCTCCAAACAATGGCCAAAGCAATAATAAAGTAGAAGAAGAAGAGATTTTTGATGATACACTAAGAGAGACTGATATGCCTCCATCAATTTCATTTCCTGACAATCCTCCTATTCTCTCTACTCCACTTCCTTATCCTCAACGTTTTCAAAAACAAAAATTAGATAAGCAATTTTCTAAGTTTCTGGATATCTTTAAGAAAATTCACGTAAATATTCCTTTTGTAGATGCTTTGGAACAAATGCCAAATTATGCCAAAATTTTGAAAGACATCATTTCCAAGAAGAAAAGGTTGGATGAGTTTGAAACAGTTAAGCTTTCTGAAGAATGTAGTGTCATTCTTCAAAATAAAATACCTCAAAAATTAAAAGATCCAGGGAGTTTCACTTTGCCATGCACTATTGGAAATCCATTTTTTGAGAAAGTTTTATGTGATCTTGATGCTAGCATTAATCTTATGCCATTGTGTGTTTATAGGAAATTGGGACTTGGAGAGATGAAACAAATAACAATTTTTTTGCAACTAGCAGATCGATCCATCAAGTATCCATGTGGAATCATAGAAGATGTATTAATAAAGGTTGATAAATTCATTTTTCCTTTTGATTTTGTGGTGTTAGATATGGATGAATACCAAGATGTCCCATTAATTCTTGGTCGACCATTCTTGGCTACTGGAAGGGTTTAATATATGTTTAAAAGGGTGAGTTAACATTGAGAGTGAACAAGAAAGAGGTTACATTCAAAATTTACAAAGCCATGAGATTTTCAGAAGATCCAAGCACTTGCTTTCGAGTAGATATCATTCAACAATGTGAAGTAGAAGCCTTTCAAGAAGATATACCAACTGATCACCTAGAACGATCATTGCAGCAGGGAACATCATTTAGCACAAAAGTGGAGAGGTTAGAGCCAATGGTAGCCAAGATGGATTCTATAATCTCTATAGAAAAAGTGCAATAAACTATAACTCCAGAGTTAAAACAATTGCTTGATTATCTTTGCTATGCATCCTTGGGTGATAATTACACATTTTTAATGATTATTAAGGCATCACTTACACCTAAAGAAGAGGAAAAGCGTCAATTGAATGAGATGGATGAGTTCTGGAATGATGCTTATGAAAATGCAAAGATCTACAAAGAACGCACAAAGAAGTGGCATGACAAACAAATTCTTAGGCATGAGTTTGCTCCAGGACAATAGGTTTTGTTCTTCAATTCACGACTAAAATTCTTCCTGGACAAGTTAAGATCAAGATGGATAGGTCCTTATACAATTGACAAAGTTTCCATTTTTGGAGCAATGGACCTGAAGGACAAGGTAGGGAATATATTCAGAGTTAACGGTTATAGATTCAAGCACTATTATGGAGAACAAGTGGAGAGGAATTGTGCATTTATTCCTCTTCGAAATCTTGATTGATTAAGATTGAAAAGTCTGATTATAAACTATAAAACAAATGCTTATGGGAGGCAGCCCATATAACTTTCTTTTTTTCTTTTCTTTTATTTTTTATTATTTATTTGAATAATTTGGATTTTGATGTTGATTTATTTTGTAGGAATAAAAAGCTAAAATTACAAACTAATGCGGATCCACCATAAAACCAAGGAAGTTCCTTTTATTTCTTCTATCTGTCTCACTTTTAAATTACAATGAGGACATTGTTTAGTTTAAGTTTATGGGTGTCAACTTTTATAGTCTTTAGTTGTTGAATTCTCTTATCAAGCATGGATGTGAGTATAATTGAATTCGTTGTGACTATGAAATTTGTGATTGAGGATAGGTTTGAGAAAAAATTTCAAAATCTGCTATTATGTTAGTTAGAGTTTTGTGGGTACTTTGATTTAAATCTTTGTCTTTGAAAATAATTGAGCACATAGTAAATTTTTCTCTACTCCATTTTACCTATGAAGAGAAGGAGTTGAATTAAATGGGTTAGGAAAAGTTTAATCTTGCTTTGTTCTAGAATCCGTTGATGTATCCTTGAGCAAAATTCTAATTAATACCAAATATTAGAGAAATGATCTAGGTAATTTTTTTCACAACCAAAAATTTTTCCCAACCGTCCTAATTATCATGCCATTATTGCATGATTTATTCACATAGTCAACCCCCTTGAGCCTCATTTTATATAAGCCTTATTTATTTTTTTTAACTACATAAACCATTTCCATTCTAAGCTTGAAAAACCATTAACTTACCTTAAATTTTGAGAAAATACTTTGGTGGAAATTTGCATTTAGAGAGAAAGTTAGTTCAAATTAAATAATTCATATTATGTTTGCTATATTTGATCAAAGAAAGTAAAAGAAAAAAGAAAAAGAAAGAAAGAAAGAAAGTGGAAGGCAATAATAAAAAAAAGATAAAAATGGTTGAAATTAGTAAAAACTACGAGTGTCAAGGCAACCACACCAAAAAAAATGTAAAGAAAGAAAAGAAAAAGAAAAAAAAAGTACTTCACTTATTGAGTATGTCAACAATATTGTCATCAGTATGAGCATATTATCGAGAAAGAGCTTTAATGTGAATTCTATGGATATTCTTTTTATTATTTTTTTCTATCAAGTATTTTCCTAGTTTGTTTGATTTTTCATATCCAATTCTTTCTTAACCCTACCTGAACCTTGATTGAAGACCTTTTGATATCTGATTTTGGTATTTGATTATAGTAGTAGAGAAGATTTTTAAAAATTGGACTTATGGAGTTAAGTTTTAAGAGAATTCTTCTGATTTCAATTGTTTTACCTTTATCTGAATTTGATAGTGGTTTGGAGTTAAATTGACTATTTCACACATATACTTAAGGATTTAGTTTTAGGTTGAAGTAAATGCTTAATTCTTGCTTGATAAATTACGAAACTTTGATTGATTTTTTTACTATCTTTGATGTAAAAAGAGTAAGTTATTAGTGACGAAATCTAAATTCAAATCATGGTTTGGTAAATGATGGTAGTTATCTATGGTGTCTTGTTGATAGGGTTTACAATTGTTTTTTTTTTCTTTTTGTTTGAGGACAAACAAAGTTATAAGTATGAGTTATTTGATGACTTGGATAATTTTACATAATTTATCACTTTTTAACTTTAATTTTATTTATTTGTTATTAAATTTAGACTTCATTATTATTATTTAAATTTTATTATAAATTTAAAGAAAATGAAGATATAAAATTACAAAATTATACCAAATCTAAAATTTAAAAGAAGATTTATTTATATATATATACATGGGACGAGAGTTCCTCACACAGGCGGCCAAGGAAAAGTAAAAAGGGTAAATAGGTTATATATATATATATATACGAGAACAGCTGCCGTTAGAAATAAAAAAATAAAATAAAAAAGGAACAGCAGCAGGACTGCGAGGAGAGAAAAAAAAAAACAGAAGCGCAGGAAAGAGAAGAAAAACGCGAGAAAGATAATAAAGTAATCTTTTTGCGAGTTAATTTCCTTTTAATTTAAAAAAAAATTATTGTGAATTCGTTTATATTTAATTTAATTTTTAATATGAATTAATTTATTTTTATTCTAAGAAAAAGATGTAATTTAATTTCAAATTATTATTGATTTTATATTTTAATTTGAATTATTTTTCTTCATGTTTGTCTAATTTATTTTGAGTTTAATCTTCATGTTTGTCTAGTTTATTCTTAGTTTAATACTTCTAATTAAATGACTATTAATTAAATGATTTTAGTCTTATAATTTTTATCGAAAGAGGGAATTATACGATAAATCTTGAATATTTTGACATAAGTAATTATAGAGATCGAAAGACTTATATGAACCTATGTAGTATTAAAATCTTTGTTCTTAATGCTTTCGTGCTTTATTAAATTGCATACTATTATGTAAATTAATGAACAAGAATATTTTTAATTGATTATCGAAAGAGGTTTTTGGATATTTTTAGAGATTGTTAATAAACAGAAAGAATTAAATTCAATTAACTATATGAATAAAGCATATAGAAAGATTAATTGAGATCGATTTCCTAAAAGTTTTTTTCCAATTAATTTGATCTTTAAATAATATCTTTATTTTTTTCATATTTTTCTTTAAATTAATTTTATTTTAAATTTTAATTATATCAACCTGAGTGAATTTTCTAGATAAAATTGAGATTAACATAATTTTAGTATTTGTCAAAAGTAAGTTATCAATCCTTAATGACGATACTTTATTTATCACTTTATTATAAAACTATGATATTGTGTACTTGTAATTTTACACCGATCAATTATATTTGTAATTTTTTGTTTGATAGAATGGAGATAAATGAAAAAATTACCATTATCAATATATGTTTAATTTTTTTATCAATAAAAGTCTTTTTATGACTTATTTTTATAAATAAAATAACTAATAAACATCTTTTTATAAGTAAAATAATTAATGAGTACTTTTTAAAGTTAGAGAAATAAATAACACTTTTACTTAAAGAAAGTAGACACTAATGACATTCTTTTCAAAAATTAATATATAAGTAAATCTTGAATCTTTGTTATTTTCATATTGATTTTTTATACTTATAATAGTTACTATTCTTTTTCTTTATTTTTTTCAATTACTATTTTTATTTATTATTATGAGATAACATTTTATTAATTTATTTTGCTATTTTGAACGTGATCAAAAGTTTTACGTTGTTGCTAGGAAAGCATTAAGAAGTTTGTCTTAATTTGATGTAAAAAATAGTAATTTTTATTTTATTTTTTGAGAAATCTTTTTTATTTTTCTGTAGGTAAAAAAAAGTATATGTAAAATTAAAAAAAATCTTTTTAGTAGTTATTTGCTTCTATTATTATTATTTTATTTTTTTGGTTTCCCTTTTATATTTTTGACTTTTTTCTTTAGTTAGTAACTCTGTTTCATTTTCTCTAACTTTTGTTATTTATTAATTTATGCATAAAAGGATTATTTATTAATTTATGCATAAAAGTAAGAAGATTATTGTGGGGTTGCATGGTATAATAAAATTTAAGGGAGTCCTTCATAAGAGGTTGGTTATTTGAAGCCTTACTTTCATTAGTCTTTCTTATAAATGTTGTGCTTTCTAGGAAATTATTTTTAAAGAGGCATCATTCTACATTTTTCTTGAGAGCATTTTTCGTGAATATTATTTGTGTTACTACATCGTTTTTATTATATATATATATAGAAGATATAGCATGATAAGAATTCTTCTTAGTTCTAAGTTATATTTTTCTAAATAATTTTTTTGATGAAAATAATAAGTTTAAAACTGTCAACTAATTACACTTAAACCAATATTGTAGGTTAACTTGAAATTTGATTTTTCAAAGTTTATGGGTTTATTATGATTTTGGTTTTTCTAAAATCGTCAAGGTAATGTTGACTTGTAAAATAAGCTAACAACCAATTAAACTGAATATGTCCGTGTCATCGCTAGATATATATCATAAGATTTGGGATATTTTTGTTTAAATTTATTTTAGATATGATTTGAAGTTAAATATATGTGTCTTGTATGTCAATTGTAATACATTTAATTTTTAAAGATGATAAAGATATTTTTTCAATTTTATAAAATGTTTGGAATTTATGTCATATAATGACAAAAAAATAAAAAATAACCATAAAATTTTGACCTAAATAACGTTCATATCCAAAAATGAATAGGATGAAAATTGTTAATTAAATTTATTAACTTTGAAAAAATTGAAAACTAAAGTTCTTATAGAAATATTTTATATATAAGGTATTTATCTTAAATATATCAAATAGAAAATTAAATTTCTATATATTATAGAAGTATTTTTATTTAAGAAAATTAATTATAATTTTTTATTATTTAAAATAAAATATATTGAAAAATATGTTATTATCTAAAATATTAATTTTTTTTACAAAATATACTGAGCCATGATTTTAACTTTTATATATAATATAGATTATAGATATAATTTATAGGTAGATTATTGTTGGGAAATATAGAATCGCAAAAGTAACCAAAAGTAACAAATAATTAAATTCAGAAGCAAAAATTAATAATAAAGCAAAAACACAAGAAATCAGGCTGGTTTGATAAATTTTCTAATTCATACCTAAAGTTCCAAAAAAATCATTAAAATTGGGTTTAGGAAAAAATTGACTTATAATGAATTTAAAGTCGGTTCAGTGTAAAACAGACGCTACACGTAGATGTAGCGTCGGTTTCAGGTGTCAACCAACACTATCCACGTAGTGTAGCGTCAGTTGACACCTGGAATCGACGCTATCCACGTAGTGTAGTGTCGGTTGACACTTGGAACTGATGCTATTCACATAGCATAACGTCGGTTGACATGTGGAACCAACGCTACACACGTGGATAGATTCTTTTCTCTTATTTCTTCTCTAGATATAAACTATTCTAAGCACTGCATAACTCTCAAAAACCCAAAACCTCCTTCACTTCTCCTCCACTCTTTCTTATTTTTCGAGCACCTATGACTACCAATTCCAACGTTGGTTAATGGGTTTTCTTCCTTTCTAACTAATCTTTTAGATCCCCTATTTTTTTAGCAAAATACTCAAATTTTTTATACCCATTTTTCACTTACAAAACACCATTTTTTTCTTCATTTCCTTCATTTTGTTACTTCATTTACTTTTGTAAGTATTTTTATTAATTTTACGCACTTATTATTCATATTTTTTCCCTGTTATTATGTGTTATTATTTATGTGTATAAATTTTGTATTATATATGTAGGTTTGTATTATAACATCAGGAGAAGAATATGATGATCTTGAATAACATAGAACAACACCATGATAATTTTTCTGTTATTAATTAATATTTTATTTTTCAAATATTTGTATTATTTAAACTATTTGCTAAACTGATTTTGGTTTTTTCTGTTATTATGTAGTGATCGAATATAGGTTTTAATTTGAGTATAATAGAAAATGAGTAAATTTTGTAAATAAAAAAAAATTAAAGTCGGTTCACGCGTTGAATCGACTTTAAATTTTAAGTCATTTCATTTAAAGTTGGTTTTTAACCGACTTTAATATCCCTTTTTGTAGCAGTGTATGCACGTTTAAAAAAATTGGCAACAAAGAAAAATAATCATTGACGATTCTTTATTTTACCTAGATCATCTTTAAACCAATTTGACATGAAATATTTACATAAAACTTATGACACACATGAAAATTAGTTTTAAAAATTGAGATCGTTGGGAATGAGTCAAAAGAGTTTTCAAAATAAGGTGTTCCGTTTAAAAGTTCTATTTTTAAAGTGAAAAATATAGGATTTTTTGTACAAAATATAATTTTAAAACAAAGAATAATTTGTCTCATTAACATTTAAAACATTCATATCAAACAATATTCTTAAGTTACTAAATATATATATATATATATATATAGAGAGAGAGAGAGAAATGTATTGTTAGCAATTTTCTGGACTATGTAATAAGGGTGTCTATCGGTCTGGTTTGGGAAAAAAATTTAACCAGATCAGACCTTTTGATTTATAAAACCGTTTGATCTGGTTCGATTCGGTCCAGTTTCTGATTTGGTTAGTTTTTTGGACACCTCTAATGAGAAATAATATGAAAATTTTAATATATTATTAAATCGGTCCGATCTGATTATATTAATTTAAAAATTAATACAAATCAGATTGGATCGGGCCAAATCGTTTGATTTATAAAACAGTTTGGTCCGATCTGATTCGTTCTAAATCGGTTTATAAACACCCCTACTACTAACTATAACAAACTTCAAAACTTTGTGTTTTTAACCTAAAAAAAATCAAACAATTTGTTAAAGTTTCTAGTTTAACATAAAATTTTCAAAACAAAAATGTTTATGGGTGGTAGAGCAAATCAACCAAGCATTCGTATTTTTCAACAATAATTATTTTCAAAAGCATATATAATCTTAGAATAGTTCCTTTTATTCATTCGATATAATATTACGTTTCTGTTCAGAATTCTGGAATATAAAAATACATTAATTGATAAGAAGAGATATAATAGTACAATTTACTACTTATGGATTAATTCTATTAATTAAGCTATTTGTAGAATCTTTAATAAGTTCTCGATTTTTTTTTTCATGTAAGGAATAGAACGACGGAGAAAAATTCTTTATTAACCTCACCAAGCATGGTAAGATGTTTGGAGTAATACTCCTTTTATTTTAATCTTATTATTTTAAATTTAAAAATTAATAATATCATAATTTATTTCAAATAAAAATTCTAATGTATCTCAAAATATATTTTTATTTATTTAAAATCATTAAAAAGTAAGAATATTATTATTAATTCCAAAGAAAAATTCTAATGTATTTCAAAAGATATTTTTATTTATTTAAAATCCAAAAATAAGAATATAATAATTCACTCCAGTCAAAATTTTAATGTATTTGAAAATCATCAAAAATAAAACTTTGAACATTATAGCTTCTCTTCCTTAAAAGAATTTTGACCTCGAAATTCATCCCTATTACCTCTTCAAGCATCTTGCTATTAAATTCATGTCTTTATATCATGACACAATTTAGTCACACGTACAATTGAAATTTTAATTTTAATTTCCACAAAAAAAGAAACAAAAACATAGCTTAACTACATATTTTTGAAGCTTGAAGGTGATAACCATTAACTAAATATTTGTAAGCTACTCTTGCCTTTTTCCTTTTTCTCTTAAGCATCATTCAAGAAGTTAATTTGTTTTATACAGAAGAGAGATATTTTGATACAGGAATCCCTATCTAATAGATTTATTTTACTTATATTTCTTTTCTTCTTATTAGTTATTTTGAATAAAAACAATTTAGGGTGATTGTTTTTTTCATCTAAATATTCATCTAAGATTATCTATATTATATTTATGTCTAGATTCACCGTATTAAAGACCATGAAAATTATAATATAGTATCAAGATTTTATTTTTCTAATTAACTATCAATATATCAATTTGAACAATTAAATAGTCGATTAAAAAATCATATAATAGAATGAAAGATAAAAATTTAAGTTTTCCTCCATATGTTTAAGAAAATTTTTAATTTTTATTTAACAATTTTGATTGTTAATGTATTTTAATTAATAATTTATTATTTAGATAGTTCATTTTGATTTTTAATGAAATCTTATTTTCTAAAAGAAAATTAATTATCGTTGACTACTTTAAGGTAACGAGATTCTCATATAATTCTTCTAATCAAAATTCTATTTTGTTTTTAAAAATAAGCAAGTAAGCATCAATTTTGAAAGTAAAATGTCTACCAAATAGAGAAGATAGAAATTGAGTTGACCAAGCATCTATTAGTAAGTTAAAAGTACTAAATTTTGTCAAAGATATGGAAAATCATCTACACCTTTTATCTTGATATAATGCACTTAAAATTGGAGATGAAAAACTTAATTTGCAAACAAATGTCATACTTAAATTCGACTTACAATCTAAACATTTGACCTTAGGCAACTAAAGTATTTTGTTTTCAAACCTTGATATATCGCTAACACGATTGCAAGTGTTTTCGTTAAAACAAGATGTCAAGCTAACATAAACACTCAAATTTGCCATTAGATAAAAAATGTTTGTATAAAAGCCACCGCTTCTTTTTTCCCCTTCTCCTATTATTAATCCTGGGTTTAATGATTGTATTTTTTTCTATTTAGTTTAACGTTCAATTCTCATTCAAAATCTATACAATCTGTAATTATATGTCACATTAAGCATGTGAAAAGTCAGAAATATGCAATAATTCTAAAATTGAATTCGATCAACCCTATCTTTCATTTTAATAACTAGATCAATGCATACTTTGCAACATCTACATATATATATAATATGTCGATTTCGGTTAGGTTGCATTTTTTTAAAATGTAAACCTATTAAGTCACTAAAAAATCATATCAAAAGCAACTACATTGAGTGAGAGGTGAGATCAGAATTTAGGTAGTAAATTTATGATATACCTAATTATATGCTTACTGTATTCATTTGACTTTTCAAAATTGACATGGACCAATCAAATAGGGTCATGCATATTTGATGATTTTCCTATCCAACACAAGCGCCAGGTGGGCTACTTTTGGTAGAATAGTTAGTCCAATTATCTTGCCAAGTATGGTGGCTCAATGACAATTGGCTCTAGAATGTCTTAGTTGAATTGTATAGTTGGTACCTCAAATAAATTTATTTCATCATAATCTTGAGATCACAAGCATTCTAATGGCTGTTATTGTGCTTCAATCGAAGTCTTTGTTGGAAGGTTATAACCTATAAAAGTTTGGGAACAAAAGTCAACCACAAACTTGCAGATTGACTTCCCAAATTTGATATCTTTTGAGCCCGATTTTGTCTAATCTTCTCTCAATCTATATCCTTGACTCGTGGGTTGATGGGAGGTTGAGATTAGATCTACCAGTCTATATATAGATCTAGTTGCTCTCAATCTCACTCACAACTCTTATTCAAAAATTAAAGTCATAGCTTTAAAAGGAAAAAATATCACTAATACCCCTAACTTTTAGCATATCTTCACGTATATCCCTGATTTTTATTAAAAGATCACTAATACTCTCAAATTTTGAGTTAATTTCACAAATGCCTTAGAATAGTCAATGGTGTTAACTTTTCATCCAATGATATATTTTTCTTTCCTATGGCTTTGATACCAAATTATGATTAGCTGTTTACAACGCTAGTTGTTACTTTCTATATATTATTATTTAAAGGCAAATCTTTAAATTTCTTATTGAAACATTGTTTGAACTTTATAATTTCTTAATGTTTATTTTCATATAGACTTATAGCTAATTTCTTTATCTTAATTTCTTAATTTATTAATTTTATAAATGTTATAAACAAATAGTTAATCATTCAAGATCCTTAATTGACTTAGAATTATAATTATTATATCTAAATTTAATAATTTCATCCCAATCTTTCCTTCTATTATTTGTCTTCTTTTGCTATACTTGATATGCCTCAACTTGTTTAAGTCTTAATACTTTTCGGGTAATGGAAAAGCTCTTCTATCTATACATAATGTAGTGTCAAATTTAGACTTACTAGAGAATAAGAAAGAGTGATTGCACTCTATTTTATTCATAATATTAATAATTATTATAATTTTAAAAGTCAACTAAGAGCTTTGAAGAGATTCTTCGTCGCTCATAGTTTTTAGATACATAATTGCTAGATGAATAATTTTTAGAATAGAGAGTTTGATATTACTGAAGTTTTATCCAATAGATGGAAATAACGATTGCTTTTATAGGAGAATAAATCCCTATTTACAATTACCGATTGAAGATGTGGGTTCTACATCATTATTTCTTATTTTCATTTTCTATCAACAGTCCTTTTGATGATGTAGATAATTATGCATCTTTATCTTCTCGATCTCTAATACAGTAAATGCATTTATGATCCTTAGTTATTTTCTTTGCATAAGAACAAAACATTTCTCTTTTCTTGAAAAATTTCCATATTATTATTATTAAAATTTATTTTAAACTTACTGATTTTCTCACTATCTTCTTCATTGAGGGCTATATGCTATAGGAATTGACCATAACCTTACTAGTCAAGTAATTTACTTTGACTTCATAAGAATTATCAATTTTTCTGAGTTCAAGGTAAATTTGACTTAGGATATGTCCTCTTAGAATACAGAGCTCATCTGTATTGAATTCCTTTTTTTGGAAATGCCCTTGATTTTATAACTTCACTACTAGTGTTGAAAATCCCTAATTTGATAAAATGGTCGGGACTAACACAACCTTCTTTATTCTAGTCCATAAGTGAACTGAAAAATATAAGATAGATAGGCTTATCATCTACTTTAATCTTCTTCATGAAGTTTTTGATAGCCTTTTTAAAATTTTTAGGAAAATAATTTAATTAATTTAAATTAATTCCAAGATATAGGAACTCAATTAAACTTATTTGGAAATCTTTATAAACAAAAATTAAATCAGTTTCTTTAAAAATATTAAATTTACTACTTGTAGAGAATTTTTTTCTATGGTGTAAAATTTTCTATCTTCGATATGTTCCTGAGTATATTTTCTGCCTAAGTTATAGAGACTCAACTATTGTGGTTTACTTAAATTAATGTATTCATCTTTTTCATCTTCAATTTTAGGGGATGTTTCCTTGAATAGTACTAGTGGTCGTACTATCTTTATTTTCTCTATGAGAGGCATTTCTCTATATAGTATTGTGCTTGTACTATCTTTCCTAGAATCTTTAACTTGCTTGGTGACGATAATTGTTGTTGTAATCATACAGAGTAATTTTTAACTATATCCTTTTAAGTTATTAGTTTTGGTATTCTATAATTGACATAACTTCCTTCAGCTTATATTCTATTAATGAAAGCTTTGTGAGTTATTTCACTAAATTAAATAATAGTTTTACTTGATTCATACCAATTATTGTAAATTTTCAGTTACCATTATATACTACAAAATCTTTTTCTAGTGTTCCTTTTCTACTTTTTAGCCCAATTGAGTTTTTTTTCTTGAGAAATGTTACTCTCTTTTGAACTATTAGGTTCTTCCTTCTCATTTTGAATTCTTTCTTTAGAAGTTTTATCTTCCTTAGAACAAATCTCTAAGGTGGATTTCTCTTTGAAGTATTTGGACTCTAATGTTGGCTTTGAACTATTAAGTTCTTCCTGTTTAATTTTTTCTTCAAAAGAAACTTCTCTAGGTATAAAACCTCGATTGCTCCTAAAGAATTCTTATCTCTTTTTCCTTTGTCTTGATCTTGATACCAAAATGTTCCATTCCTACAATAACAAGAATAGTTAAAGGTGTTAATTCTCTTGTACGAGCATCTATTAAACTATTCTTGTCTCCTAGAAGATATTCGACATCAAAATGTTAGTGGTTGAACCATTGTTGCCAACTAACTAATCTTTCATTTTTATAATTATCTACAATATTATTTCTTAAAAATAAAAAAAATTCTTATTATTAGTTCTGATAATGAATTTGAAACTTATTATATATATATATTGTAAATTTCTTAATAACTTTTTTAACATCTTAGTATTTCTTTTCATTATTGTGATAATTTAATTCTGGGCCCTGGAAAGATCTTGATGCATATCTACAAAGGTATTCATCTTTGTCATTTACTTTTGCTTTTAAAAATGCTCCCCAACATTCATATGAAGCATTTGTTTTAATTATAATTTTATCATATAGACCTGGATGGTATAAAGTTAGTAAAGGTTTTTACCCGTGCTTCAGTATATTTTAAGCATCCTATGAATCTTTGTAATTTATTTTTCTCTTTTAATTCACAAGGATATTGTTGAATGTTATTTAGTATATGGAGCTATAGATTAAGTTTTCCAGCTTCAATTTTTAACTCAAAATACTTAGTTTTTTGCTAAGCAATTGTTGCTTTCTTCTTAAAGAGTATGATGCATTTTTTCCTACATTCTTAAAAAAATACCAATAATATCCAAATAATATTTACTTAATTCATTACTGAAAGCTTAAATATCATTTATGTAAATACAGTAAATATTTTTGTAATTTCTTAAAAATATTGTCTATATACCTTTGAAAAATACCTTGAGTTTGTTTTAATCTGAATGGTACAATAATCCATTGGAATTATCCTTGAGATCAACTATATCTTGTTAGTTTTTGAGATTCCTCATCTAGTCTTATTTACCAATATCCACTTTTTCAATCAAACCTTGAGAAATATTTTTTCCCTTTTATTAATGATAATAATTTTTTTTCTTTGGAATAAAGTATCCATCATTAATGGTTTCTTTATTCAATGTTTTGAAGTTTATTACCATTCTCTTTTTTTCTCTTCTTTTTTTAGCTTCTTTTTTAACTAAGAATATTGGAGTAGAATGAGGTGAATTACTTAGTATTATAACTTTTAGGTCCAAAAGTTCTTGAATTTATTTTTTAAATTCAATTTTGTCTTTTGGAGTATAAATCATAGGTTTTACTTTAGTGATTTTGTAAAGGTTTCTTAGTTTTATGTTAGCAACATTTGAGAGTCATTTACTTTTGGATCTAAATAAAAGATTTTTTGAGTTTACTATTTTTAATAATAATTGGTACTAGTTAAAGTTTTATCTTCTTAGATAAATTCTTGGCATGTTATTTAAGAATCATACATCCCTACCTAGAAATCAAGACTAATAATTAAATAATTCCCCCAAATCTATTTAATTACCTTTATAGATCAATTCTTGGCCAAACAATTAATAGCATAAAAATAAGATTAAATAATATAATTAAATTGAAATCATAATTAGGGTAAAATATATGATCATCACATGTAGAAAATTGGGTTCATAAAATCCCTAGATTTATAAATTAGCTAGATATTATTTTGTTCATAAAGCTCATATTTTTTTTATAAAAAAAGACATAAAAATTGATAAAGAAAACAAAAGAAGAATAAATATAATCAATCTCTTGAATTGTAATACTAATCTCATCTTTAATCTCACCAAAATTGTATCTCTTTTTGTATTTTTCTCTTTTCTTGGCATCAAAAGTTGATAAAAAATTAGTAATTTTTATCTCATTAGGGTTTTTGGAGAAATTAAGGGATTAAATTAATCTCAGATGGAATATGGACTAATAGATCAGCTTTAAATCAAGGGTGGAGACAAAAAGGAAAATTAAGAGTGCTATCTAATAGGAATGTGACACATAGCATTGGAAATCATTGGGCGAATCAATATCCGATGGATGGTAGGGTGGACTGGTTGTGATCAACACATTTTAAGTGAGCACCACTTCGCATACTATGATTCGATAAGAAGGATTATATGGAACCCTAATGGAAAGAATGGATGAATCCCTTAAAGATGCTTGGCATGCCCATTGACCACTTGATAAACTTGAAACAAATGTCATGCTAACACGTGGAATGGGTTGCATCACCAAGTACACGTGACATGCTTCGATTGGCCCTCTTTTCTTGCATGGCATCCACGTGGCATGTTTGGTCAACTTCCTTACTTGCTTGCCATCCACATGGCATCTTTTGATTGGTCATGCATTAAAAACATCATAAAATATAAAAAATAATTCCAAAAAAACATTTTCACCCCTTTTCACTAAAAAGTTTATATTTTCATATTTTTAACCCATAAAGTACTATTTATTGAATAAAACAAAAAATATTAAGCATAAAAGTGCACCGATGACTCTACTTTCATAGAGTCCTCAGGTTGCTAGGGATGTGTCACACTTAGGTGACACAAAGTCTTTCGGTGAATGTTGTCTCTTTAAGAGAACATGAAAACGTGAAGTATACACGGTCACAAGTAATAAGTAATTAAGTAAGATATCGTTTCCACGAAGATTTGTTACTAATTTTTGTCAAGTACTAAAATTGTTTCAATATGATTTTATCTAAACAATCGAAAGTTTGATGATGTTTGAATAAACTGATTTTTTTTATAACAATAAATAAGAAAAATTATAGGATTGCAGTTTCACCGAATTAATCCACTTGAATCATATTATTTTCTCTTGATTTATATTCTCGCATTTAAGTTGTCCACCAAGAACTCCTAATTTATACATATGTCTCTTCCGATAACAATTAGAATCATCTCGCTAAAATAATTCACTATATTCCTATAAGAATTAATTTCACCAAGATTCATTAAGTTCAAAGTTCTCAAATAGCTACATGTATAATAAAGGTATATTCTTATCCCTTATATATATATATATGTTATTTTTATCCACAAGCAACACACAAAAATGTTTTTTCCAAGTTTATTTAAGTGTCACAGATCAGTTAATTAATCTTTCAACAATCAAAAGCATTAAGCACAAATAAAATAAATAACTTAAAACATCCTATAAATCAATCACAAATAATTCATTCAAGCTTCATAATTTAAGCTACACTACAACCCTTGAACAAATAAATTAGTTCATAGCAAAAATAGATATTACAATATGAAAATATTTAGAAATTTCAAAGAAATAAAATTAAAAGAAAAAGATTAGAAGAAACTCTTTCATGATTCCTCAATGAAAAATACAATTCCTTCATTTTTCTTCTTCTTTGCTGTCTCATTTCTCTGTATTTTTCCCTAACAAAATAACAACAAAGTCAAAAATATATCTTTTGCGTGTTCTATCTATATTTTCCAACACGCAGAGAAAACTTAAAAACATAGACTTAAAAAAATAAATGAACTGAAAACTAAAAAAAACTAAAACTAAAAAAACTATTCCCCTGCTTTTCCAAAATATATCACTCCCCAAAATTATTCAGAACATGTGTATAGTGGGGAACAAAGAAATACATCAAAAATATTATTTAAACACGCGTGGGAGATAGGTGGGAAAAACAAAGGCTGGACAGCGTGTGCCATTTCCTGCATTTTTATTTCACAAAACTCAAGCCACGTGTCGGCATCTAATTCGTTGGAAGAATAACATGACATGTGACTGCTTCGTATTCGATGTGATGAGTGGGCATACGCAAATTATGTGGACCGCGTTGCACAAGAATTTTGTGCGTTGAACTGTGCACACCAATTGGTCTCCACTCGCGTGGAGTGTGGTACACACGCACAATCTGGACCGTTCAAAATTTGATCTGACGGTGACTAATTAAAACACATGTGAGGGAAGTTATTGGCATAGATAGGTGGGTCCCACCTTGCACACCGGCTTGCGTGGATAGGTGGACCCCACTTTATGCGCCTAGCAATGTTCCATCTGGGAAACGTGTACACTCACCTGTGTAGCGCGTGCATCTAACTCGCCTGATCATCACCGTTGATTTCTGATCTGACGGTGCGTGAGATGCGTTGAACATAGATGTGCGTGGTCTTCTTCCTTGCGCAAAAAAGCAAAAGTTTGGTTAATTGCATTTTAGCCCTCTAATTTAATTTAAATTAAATTTTTAACTTTTGATATTTTCAATTAAGCCCTCTTTTAATTCAAATTATATTTTCAACTTTTATTAATTGCAATGATGTCTTTTTTTCACTAAAAATTATTTAAGTTTCTTTAAAAATATATTCCTTAAAAAAATAACAGTAAATATTAATTTAAGAACTTAAAATTAATTAAAAACATTAAGAACATAGAAATTATAATTAATAAATTGGACAAAATAACTGTAAAACGTACAATTATCATACCCCCAAACTTAAGATTTTGCTAGTCCTCTAGCAAAAGGAAAGAAATAAAACTAGGATACTTGCACTTAAAATAGTGAATTTTAAAACATTTCTAATTGGTCATACAAATAACATAACTCAAAGAAATATAAGAATTTTATCTAAGCATCGAAAGTAATTCAAAAGTATGTTATATTTTCATATTAAATTTTCTTGTGTGTGTGTGAAGTCTTTTCATAATTCATCACATGAAATCCGGATAAGTTTATGCAAATATGGCCGCAATTAATTTTTAATAAAATCACAAATCTCATAAGTTCATTTTTCACTTCTCTCTCCACTAATGTAGACAAACACAAAACCAAAAATCAATAGGACTTTATTAAGATTGTAATGTATGGCTTAGGTAAAGGTAGGATAAAAGATAATATTTGGCTCAAATGTTTCCTAAACACATCATTTTAGGATTGAAACAAGATACCTTCCAACATCTTAATGAATACTTCCCAATTTGGGATTTAACTTCACATGCAACAATCATTTTTTTTTCTTCTTTTTTATATCTTTAAGAAATAACTAACAGTGGTCACATTTTAATGAGATAAGGAATATCGATATATATCTATATATAGCTTTGAATAGGCTTTGATGAAGGAGACAAAAATATATCAATAAACATAAAAGCTCAAAAGGGGCAAACTATGGAGAAAACATGTAAAGTTGGATAGAAAGGCTCAAACAATCCAAAGATGGCCTAAATCATTTCCTTAGTTGAGTGTGTCTAGGATTTCATCTCGAGAGAAAATCAAACAAATTCTAAAAACTGTGACACCAAAGAATATCAATTGAATTGCATATTCATATAAACCTTCTCTAAATTAGCAACAACTCAAAGATCAAGACTAGTGCTCATAAATAGATACTCTTGTAAAAATGAAACTTACTCAAAAATTACACACAAACTTAGACAATATTCAAAATTTTCCAAGAGTTATGCATTACTTCAACTGAAGAAATAAAAAATACATCACCATGAATAGCACAATATATTCTCATGTTTCGATCAACTAAACAAACAAAGCTACACAAGCAACAATATCAAGCAATATTTCAAATAAGTTCAATCTCTCCACCCCCAAACTTAATATGCATATTGTCCTCAATGTGTGAAAATTAAAGAACAAAGGAGATGGGTTAAAAGAAACTTTCCTGATTGGTGAGTCGGCTTGTGAGATTGAAATCCCTTAATAGCTTACTTCCTCCAATTTACACCTATCAAACAAAATATCAAAATAAAGAAATATTCAAACTAATATGTGTTCAATTAAGTAAAATAAATAAAAACTAAAACACATGGGTTGTTGTTGTGTGTTTTGCAACACACAAAAAATCGTGCAAGTATACACGGTCACAAGTAATAAAGATTTGTAAGTAAAGATCGTTCCCACGGAGATTTGTTACTATAGTTTGTTGAGTACTAAAATTGTATCTCTCTAATTTTAACCAAAACAATCGTTCATATGGAAAAAGTTAAGAAAAAGGTTTGATAAGAAAATAAAAGAAATCTAGGATTACAATTTTTCACCAAATTATTCCACTCAAATCGTGTTATTTTCTTTTGATTTATATTTTTTTAGTACATTTAATTTGTCAACCGAAAACTTCTATTTTTATCCATACATCTCTTCCGAGCTCCATATGGACACACCTCGTTAAATTAATTCACTATATCTCTATGAGAATTAAATTCACCAAGATTCATTACGTTCTAAGTTTTCAAAGGCCACGCATACAATTAGGGTATATTCATCAACCATCGTACATGTCATTCTATTTACGAGCAATACGCACAAAATGCCTTTCTCAAGTTTATTTATGTGCCACGGATCGTTTTGATAAGATTAAGTAAATAACCAAAAACCATTAAGCACAAAAATAGAGCAACAAATCGAAGCGTCTTATAAATCTATAAAAAAATAATTAAAATTAAAGCTTACATAAATTTAGATCCAAATACAACTAGAAAAATTAAATTACTTCATAAAATTAAAATAAAAATTACGACAAATGCGAGAAAAATTAGAAGGAAGAAGAAAGGAAATTAAAAACATTACGGATCGTAAATATTTGTACATGTAGAACCACAATGAAGCCAAAAATGGCTTTATGCGTGTTCCAGCATCGATCTACAATACCGCAAAAATTCTAAACAAAAAAAAAACTTCTAAAACTCTGTCATAATATCACCTATTTATAGCCAAAAAATACATAAGAAATATTACATTTTTTATTTTATTTTTTGTTTTAACGGAGTAAAAAAATATTCCTCAGAAACTAATTTCGATCGTTTTGAAATTCGATATCGAAAATTAAAAATTAAAAATCACAGCGTGAAGCGAGCAGTTTTCTGCATTTTTAAAAATCAAAGTGCTTGCCGTGTCAAAAACTACGATTCCTGTAAGGATTAATGCGGACATGTGGCGAAATTTCGTAGGCTGCGAGCGGGCGCACACGATGGGTTGTCGCAGGGCAGCGGCTACAAATCGGGCGTGATCAGCGCGGTCGCACGCATTGTAAAATACCACGTGTCATAATATTGTTGGCTTCAAAAATAAAGTAGACGCGTGGCTACTTCTATTCAAGAGACCTTGATGGTGCACGCAGCTTGGATGAGCAGCGTCGCACACGATTTTAGACAAGCGGTTCGGTCTTGTGACGGCTTGGTTCCACGCTGAACTGTCTGGACCGTTCGTTTGATCCAGCGGACGGCGATACGCCTCGGGGGGTTTACGCGCGGTGACATGTGGGTCCCGCACTGCACGCGGGCCTCTGGCGGTGGGCCCAGCTCGTCTTGGCCGGCCGCGTAAAGAATACGTGCGCCTGATTTGGTCGACTTGATTTGGGCCATGGCGCATCTTAGCGATTTATTTTTACGATCGGACGATCGCGTTGCTCGCTTGAATAATATGCGTGGCTTCTTCTCACTGTAGAATTTAAAACTTCCATTAATTGTATTTTGACCCATAAATTTAATCCAAATTACATTTTGCACTTTCTTAAATTCTGATTAAGCCGCTTTGCTAATTTTAAATTAAATTTTTAAAATTTTAATAATTATAATTAAGCCCAATTTAATTTAAATTATATTTTCGATTTTTATAAATTGTAATTAAGAAACTATATTATACGGAAATAAAATTTGTGGACGAAATATGAAATTAAGTACATTTTCGATACAAATTATTTAATTTTATTAAAAATGTATTTTTAGCACATAAAAGGAAAATATTAATTTATTTAACAAAAATTAACTAAATATTAAAAGAACATAGCAATTATCATTACTAAAATTGATGAAAATAACTATATAAAATACAGTTATCAATTGCCTCCCAGGAAGGGCTTGATTTAAAGTGATCACCTTGGCTTCCTGTTTCTTTGCTTCAGGTCGGGTCAGATAACAAAATGGTGGACTTTTGACGATCAATGTCACCTCCCCAATAATGTTTGAGTCTTTTCCCGTTCACTTGGAAACTATTTTGTGATTCTTCACCTTTAATCTCAACAACTCCATATGGGTGCACTTTGGTAAAAATGAAAGGCCTTGACCACTTAGATTTAAGTTTTCCTGAGAGGAACTTCAAATGAGAGTTGAAAAGCAATACTTTCTGTCCTGGTTCAAAGTGTCGATGCAAGATCTTGTTGTCATGCCATCTCTTCATATTTTCCATATAAATCTTAGCATTTTCATATGCTTATAGACGAATCTCATCCATCTCATTGAGTTGTAGAAGACGTTTTTCGCCTGTGGCTCTCAAGTCAAAATTCAAATTCTTGATTACCCAATATGCATGGTGCTCTAATTCAATTGGGAGATGAAAAGATTTCCCAAAAACTAACTAATATGGGGAAATCCCAATGGGTGTCTTGTATGCTGTCCGGTATGCCCAAAGTGCATCCTCCAACGTCTTAGACGAATCCTTCATAGAAGGATTTATTGTCTTCTCCAGAATCCTCTTCACCTCTCTATTTGATATCTCAACTTTTCCACTTGTTTGAGGACGGTAAGCAGTTGTGATCTTGTGAGTAAGCCCATATTTGGCAAGGAGGGCATCAAAATATTTGTTGCAAAAATGAGTTCCCCAATCACTGATGATTGCCCTTAGGGTGCCAAAATGAGTAAAAATGTTTTTTGTTAAGAAATTCAACACCACCTTGGAGTCATTGGTAGGAAATGCAACTGCTTCTACCCATTTAGAAACATAATCCACAACAACAATAATGTAGAGGTTGTTGTAGAAAGAGATAAAAGGTCCCATGAAATCAATACCCCAAACGTCAAATATTTCCACCTCAAAAATGTTGTTTAGAGGCATCTCGTGTTTCTTGGAAATGTTACCAATTATTTGGCACCCGTCAAAGCGTGAGACAAAGAAATGTGCATCTTTAAACAGATTTGGCCAGTAAAAACCGGATTGAAGAACCTTAGCCACTATTCTTTCTCCTCCAAAATTACCCCCATAGGCTGAAGAATGACAATGCCTAAGTATGTATTCAATTTCTTCCTTTGGAACACACCTTCTAATAATTTGATCTGCACACTGCTTAAAAAAGAAAGGCTCATCCCATAAATAATACTTGACATCATGCAAGAATTTCTTCTTCTGTGGGAAAGATAAATCGGGTGGAGGCACATTGCTTACAATATAATTAACATAGTTTGCGTACCATGGCACACTTCTATGATCAAAGGAAAATAGTTGCTCATCAGAAAATGTCTCGCCAATGATAGTCTTATCCAAGACACCATCATTATTCTCCAATCTAGATAGATGATCTGCCACTTGATTCTCGGTTCCCTTCTTATCCTTGATCTCTAAATCAAATTATTGCAGTAGGAGTATCCATCTAATCAATCTCAGTTTTGCATCTCTCTTAGCAATAAGATATTTTATGGTAGAATGATCAGTGTAAACTATCACCTTAGTACCAATTAGATAGGATTGGAACTTTTCAAAAGCATATACAACAATAAGTACTTATTTTTCTGTGGTAGCATAATTAAGGTGAGCATCGGTCAAAGTTTTGTTTGCATAGTAAATGGCATGGAAAACTCTTTCTTTTTGTTGTCCCAAAACAGCTCTAACTGCAAAGTCACTAGCATTAAAAATGAGCTCAAAAGGTAGATTCCAATATGGTATAATAATGATGGGAGCAGTGATCAGCTTCTCTTTCAATGCCCGAAAAGCTTTTACACAATTTTCATCAAACGTGAATTTCATATCTCTCTAAAAGATTGCAAAGAGGCTTAAAGATCTTGGAAAAATCCTTGATGAACCACCTGTAGATTCCCGCATGACCAAGAAAACTTCTAATTCCTTTGACAGATGTTGGAGGCAGTAACTTCTCAATAGTCTAAATCTTTGCTCTCTCCACTTCAATTCCCTTTGAAGAAATTAGATGGTCGAGAGCAACACCTTCTTGTACCATGAAATGGATTTTTTCCAATTTAACACTAAGTTTGTCTCTTCATATCTTTGTAGGACCAAAGAAAGGTTATGCAGGCACATATCAAATGAATCACCAAACACTGAGAATTCATCCATAAATACCTCAATAAAAATTTCCACTATGTTTGAAAAGATAGCCATCATACACCTTTGAAAAGTAGCTGGAGCATTGTAAAGTCCAAACGGAATTATCCAAAAAGCAAAAGTTTTGTATGGAAAAGTGAAAGTGGTCTTCTCTTAATCCTCGGAAGCAATAGCAATTTGGTTGTATCCAGAATATCCATCCATGAAAAACTAGAATGAATGTCCTACCAATCTATCAAGCATCTGATCAATAAATGGAAGAGGGAAATGATCCTTGCGAGTAGCCTTATTGAGCTTTCGATAATCCATGCAAACTCGCCAACTCGTCACTTTTCTTGTGGGAATAAGCTCATTGTTGCTATTAGCCTCCACTGTAATTCCTCCTTTCTCGGAACACAATGACTTGGGCTAACCCAAGAGCTATTTGAAATGGGTAGATAATACCTACATCTAACGACTTAATGATCTTTTCTTTCACTACATCCTTCATGATTGGATTCAAACAATGTTGTGCATGCATAATGAAGGGCTAATCCTTTTAACATCAACTATAGACCACCCCAAAGCTATCTTGTAATTTCTAAACACTCTTAACAACTTCTTTTCTTGATCTTCATCTAGAGAGGATGAAATAATCACAGGCATAGTAGACATTTCACCCAAATAAGCATAATGTAGATGGTTAGGGAATGAATTAAGTTCTAATAATGGTTGTTTTTTCACAGATTGCTTTAGAAAAGTAGATTTAGATGGTGTCACAATTTGTGATGCATCTACTTTATTTTGAGAACTAAAGAGTTATGGAGATGCTTTAAGTAACTTAAGATACTCAAGAGATTCAAGGTTATCAATATCATTAGCATTCACAAGCGCAACTTCCAAAGCATCAGTAGTCAAGTTTTCCATGAAGCTGTTTTCAACTAACTCATTCACCATGTCAACTCTAAAACAATCATCAGATTCTCTTGAAAATTTCATAGCTTTAAAAACATTGAGAGTTACCTCTTGGTATTGGACTCTCATGGTGAACTCCCCTTTTTGAACATCAATCAAAGTCCTACCTGTTGCTAAAAATGGTCTCCCAAGAATAATAAAGATCTCTTTGTCTTCCTCCATATCGAGAATTATGAAATCTACAGGAAAGATAAACTTGTCTACCTTCACAAGCACATCCTCTATAATGCCTCTTGGGTGTTTCAAAGACCTATTTGCAAGTTGAAGAGTTACAGTGGTTGGGTCTGCTTCTCTTAATCCAAGTCTCTGATAGATGGAAAGTGGCATCAAATTAATGCTAGCACCCAGATCGCACAAAGCTCTACCAAAGAATTTCTCACTAATAGTACAAGGAATGGTGAAACTTCCTAGATCTTTAAGCTTAGGCGGTAGCTTCTTTTGAAGGATGGTGCTACACTCTTCTGTAAGAGCAACTGTCTCAAAATCACCTAACCTTCTCTTTTTAGACAAGATGTCCTTCATCAATTTCACATAGCTAGGAATTTGCTCCAAGGCATCAACAAAAGGAATGCTAATATGAAGCATTTTAAATACTTCAAGAAACTTGGAAAACTGCATATCAAGCTTTTGCTTATGGAAGCGCTAAGGAAACATAATTGGTGGATTGTAAGGCTTGAGACTATCTAAAATTGGTTTTTATCATGGGCTTTTATGTTGCTTAATTCTCATCGACTCTCTCTTCAACTCTTTTTTGTTTTTCTGGGCCAATAGCTTCAACAATAGGAGTTGGCAGAGAAATGGGCTTTAGTATTTCTTCCAACTCTTTTTCACTTATGAGTGTAACTACTTTACAATGCTCTTTTCCGTCCCTCTTTGGATTGGTTTCATATCACTAGGTAAAGCTTCTTGAGGGCGATTGTTGATAGTAGTAGCAAGTTGACCCAATTGAACTTTGAGATTTTTGATAGATGTTGCTTGATTCTGAAGAATAGTCTCATTCTTGGCCATGTATTGAGCAAACATATCTTCGAGTAATAGTTTTTTCTCTTGGGGTGGAGCTTGGTTATGAAAATCTGGAGGCTATGTAGGCTTCATCGAAGATGATTGGCCTTGATTATTACACTAAGGAAAATTAGGGTGATTCTTCCACCCTAGATTGTAAGTGTTAGCATAAGGGTTGTTTTGATTCCTATTGTAGTTGAAAAAAAAACTAACAGATTCAGAGTTGTGAGGACATCTCTCACTGGCATGGTTTCCATTGCAAATTTCACATGCAACAAAAGGACTCTAAAAATGGACACCCAGAGTATACATCTTCTTCACCAAAGCGGATACCTGAGCAGTTAAAGTGGACATAGCATCAATATCGTGAATTCTAGCCATTCTCTTAGGCATCATCCTCTCTGATGGCCACTCATAGCTATTGGAAGCCATTTCCTCTAATAAGTTGTAGGCTTCATCAATTGATTTTAACATTAGAGCACTACCTGCTGCAGCATCAACCATGTTTCTAGTTGGACCCATCAAACTAGTATAAAATGTTTGAACATGAAGCCACTTTGGTAAATCATTGTGAGGGCATCTTAGAAGTAGATCCTTATACCTCTCCCAAACTTCATATAATGATTCTGAGTCGAACTGCACAAAGGTGGTGATTTCATTCCTCATCCTTGCAGTCTTTGTTAGTGGAAAAAATTTAGCTAAGAATTTTTTAGCCAAATCATCCCAAGTAGTGATAGAACCATAAGACAATGAACTCAACCAACTCTTTGCCTTATCCCTAAGTGAAAAGGGAAAAGTCTCAACCGGATAGCATCATCAGTGACTCCATTATGCCTAAAGGTGTCACAAATCTCTAAAAAATTGCTATATGGGAGTTTGGGTCATCGTGGGGTAAACCTCCAAACTGAACCGACGTTTGAATCATATGAATGATCATAGGCTTAATTTCAAAATTGTTGGCTTGGATTGTTGGTATTCTAATGCTTGAATGAATCCTAACAACCATAGGCACTACATAGTCTTTTAAAGATCTTGATTCTTCCACTTCAGGAATTTCCTCATCCATAATTCGATGTTTTGAAGTTTCTTGCTTATTATTATTTTTTTTAATTTTAAAATAGTTCTCTCAATTTTTAGATCCAACGGAACAATGTCAAGATTTCTTATGCATCGTATACAAAGTCCCAATTTATTCGAAAATCAGAAAATAAATCTAATAAAGTAATAATAAAAATAAAAATAAACACATAAATAAAAGATTTGAACTAAAATTAGATTGATTGGTATTAATATAAAAAAAATAGTAAAACAAATCCTTGGCAACGGCGCCAAAAACTTATTGTCTCTTTAAGAGAACATGAAAAAGTGCAAGTATACACTATCACAAGTAATAAGTAATTAAGTAAGATATCCAAATAATCAAAAGTTTGATGATGTTTAACTAAACTGATTTTTTTATAATAATAAATAAGAAAATTCTAAGATTACAGTTTCACCAAATTAATTCATTTAATAATATTATTTTCTCTTGATTTATATCCTCGTATTTAAGTTGTCAACCAAGAACTCCTAATTTATCCATATGTCTCTTCCAATAACAAATAGAATCATCTCGCTAAAATAATTCACTATATTCCTATGAGAATTAATTTCACTAAGGTTCATTAAGTTCAAAGTTCTCAAATAGCTACATGTACAATAAAGGTATATTCTTATCCCTTATATATATATATATATATATATATATGTTATTTTTATCCACGAGCAACACACAAAATATTTTTTTCCAGTTTATTTAAGTGTCACAGATCAATTAATTAATCTTTCAACAATCAAAAGCATTAAGCATAGATAAAATCAACAACTTAAAAACATCCCAAAAATCAATCAAAAATAATTCATTCAAGCTTCATAATTTAAGCTACACTGCAACCCTAGAACAAATAAATTAGTTCATAGCAAAAATAGATATTACAATATGAAAATATTTAGACATTTCAAAGAAATAAAATTAAAAGAAAAAGATTAGAAGGAACTCTTTCATGATTCCTCAATGAAAAATAAAATTCCTTCCCTTTTCTTCTTCTTTGTTGTCTCCTTTCTCTATATTTTTCCCTAACAAAATAACAACAAAGTCAAAAATATATCTTCTGCGTGTTCTATCTATCTTTTCCAACACACAGAGAAAACTTAAAAACACAGACCTAAAAAAATAACTGAGCTGAAAACTAAAAAAACTATTTCCCTACGTTTCCAAAATATATCACTCCCCAAAATTATTCAGAACACGCGTATAATGGGGGACAAAGAAATACATCGAAAATATTATTTAAACACACGTGGGAGACAAGTGTGAAAAACAAAGGCTAGACAGCATGCGCCATTTCTTGCATTTTTATTTCACAAAACTCAAGCCACGTGTTGACATCTAATTCGTTGGAAGAATAACGTGACATATGGCAGCTTCGTATTCGGTGTGATGAGAGGGCACGCACATATTATGTGCGCACTAGCTGGTCTCCACTCGCGTGGAGCGTGGTATACACGCACAATCTGGACCGTTCAAAATTTGATCTAATGGTGAGTGATGAAATCACGTGTGAGGGAAGTTATTGGCATAGACAAGTGGGTCCCATCCTACATGCCGACCTGTGTGAACAGGTGGACCCCATTCTACATGTACACTCGCTTGTGTAGCGCATGGGTGAGGCGCATTGAACATAGATACGCGTGGTCTTCTTCCCTGCACAAAAAAGCAAAAGTTTGGTTAATTGCATTTTAGCCCTCTAATTTAATTCAAATTAAATTTTAAACTTTTGATATTTGCAATTACGCCCTTTTTAAATTCAAATTATATTTTCAAATTTTATTAATTGCAATTAAGTCTTTTTTTTACTAAAAATTCTTTAATTTTCTTTAAAAATATATTCTTTAAAAAAATAACAGTAAGTATTAATTTAAGAACTTAAAATTAATTAAAAACATTAAGAACATAGCAATTATAATTAATAAATTGGACAAAATAACTATAGAACGTATAGTTATGAGTGACCCTTTTGTATCCAATGCTCTGTTTCCCTTTAGGGCTCCCAACAATCATCTGTTTTGTGACTATAGTATTGATAAAACTTGTAGTATAATTTCAAACTCTTACTAGATGGGGAACCTTTTTGAGTTTCTAGGGTGCTTGAGGAATCCTAAGTCCTAGACCTACATCAATACATGTTACTAGGTAGTATTCAAAGGAAAAAACCTTTTGAAGCTATTCTTAGGCTGTGAAGTTCTAGTATTCTTTAGGGCCTCTTATTTTCTATCCCCACTTTTGAACATTTTACCCTACAAGTTCCTAGGCTCTTCTTTAGTCTTTCACTTTTGAGGGTGGTTCTTTGTCCTGCTTCTATGATGACTGGCTATGTCTTCAATACTGATCACTGTAGACACAATACTGGTCATTTCTTTGTAGTACAACTCATGAATCTTTTCTTCCAATCTTACCCATAATGATCCCTTGTGTAAAATTTAGAGGAATGCACTAACTACAAGTGGTTTTGAATAGTCTTTGACCTAAATCTTTTCATTGTTGAAATGGTCGAATTAGTCTTTTTGTGACTCATTTTCTATATGAGTTAGCTACCACAAATGTGTTTAGGTCTTTGGTAGCCTTACTTTTGCTAAGAAGTGAGTGAGGAACTATATTACAAATTCTAAGAAGTTCCCAATTATTCCTAGTTTGAGGGTAATGTACCAAACTCTGGCGTTGCCTCCCAATGCCATAGGGAATTCTCTATAGTTGGAAACATCACAGTGTGCATATAGATTAACCCAATCTTTGAACAAGTCAAGATGGTCTAAGGGGCCAGAATACCTATTATAGGAATATGATGATCACTAGAGAATCTTTCTTGGCCAAAGTGTGTACAACACTTAACCTTGAGGTGATTCCTTAAGTTTATATGTCCAATGCAAAAGTGCTCTAGATCTAGTTGGCTTCCACCAGCTTGATCGTCGGTAGCTAAGTGTGTCAGGGATAAGGCGTCAATGGAATTCCCATTGTTTGCACCCAGTTTTTATGGATCTTGAATATGGGGACCCAATTTTCTATATATTAGACCTTTTACGTTTTTCTTGGTGTTGGGTAGTTGATGTTGTTCTCTTAGAGTGTCAAGCCCAACTGGTCGCAAAGACCTTGAATGACTTACTCAGGCACTGAGGTACACTTGTGAGTTCATTTGAAGCTGCATTAGTTGCTCCATCATGAGTTCTAGCTTTCCTAACCTTTGATCCATGGTTAGTTTAATAGGCTTAGCATCATTCTTGTTTCTTTTAGTCTTTCTTTATGGCGATTGATTGCTCACTTAGACCTTCACCTGCTCTTTATTCAGTGGGAGTGGTTGAGAGTTTGAGAACTTTCTTATGAGATCATTCTAGTGATTCAATGAATCAAATGTATTTTTAGGAGAGAAATGAATGAAGAACATGGCAAACAGAGCTAAGAAAACGAAGAATATGATGAATGTTCTTGAGTTTTTACTAGGTCAATCGTTTTAAAACCAAATTTATTTCACACAAATGACACCAGATATTTAAGCCAATTTCTATTAGGTTGTATTGTCTTGATACATAGACCTAAAAATCACTAGAAAATCACATAAGAAGGGATAACATCGATAGATGTCATATCCATTATGATGCTTAAGTTAGATTTTTAAGAAAATCTAAGAACAAATGGAGATTGGGAGATAGCAAGTGGTGAGCTCAACAGTAAACTTATACTAACCTCTTTTGTTTTTGAGTACCTATTTAAATGTTTTGATGGATGATGTAATAATAAATAACTAATATTGATTAATTAATATTTAAATATTAAATTAATTAAAGTATAATTATTTAAAATATTAATAACCTTCCATAAAAGTTGATCATGTATTAGTATTTATTTGAATTTAAATAATAAAAAATATATTTGACTACAAGTTAATTGTATCTATTTGAATTTTCAAAGTCAACGTGAACCGATCACATGGGATCATACATATATTATGATTTTCCTGTCCAACATATAATAGGAAAAAATATCATAGGAGTCATTTTACTTTTGTGAAAAGTGATGTTTAGTCCTTCAAGTAATAAAATATTTAAATTAGTCATTTTTCATATAAAAAAGCTACATAAGTTTGACAATGAATTTTAATAATAAAATAATATTCAAAAAATATCAAACATCCTTTTTTAGTATTTTTATGATAAACAAAAGAAGGGGTGAGTAAATAATCTAATCAATTAGTTTAAATTGAGGGAATTTAATTGAAGAATTTGATCACATCTGTTGAATTTGTATCAAATTGGATTGACAAATTTTATAGTTGGATCATATTCAGATTGAAAAGTATACCATCCGTTTATATTTGGATCAGATTTGGATTGATAAATTTTATGATTCGTTGTATTTAATTGGACAAAATTACTATTAAATTATAAAGAAATATATATTTTATTTTATAATATGTTATGTTCAAATATTATGCATACTGTAATTACATTAAAACACTATCTTAACTTAAAAATAAATATAAATTTTTATAATAATTTAATAATTATATAGATACACTTCTTATTCTTTTGATTATCTTAGTTATGTTTATAAATAATAATTATGCTACAAATATACCAATTTAAAATTTAAATATTGTGTATGTTGTGTTTTACATATGATAATAATTTATAAATAAATTTCAATATCAATCTAATCATATCCAATCCAAAAAAAATTTGATCTATTTAGATTTGGATTGGCTCAGATTGATTAATCATTAGATCAAATTCAGATAGAAATTCGTCAAATCCAATTCGGATCAAATTTGATTAGAATTTGTCAAAAACAGGCAATTTCAATCTGCTACTCATCCCTAAGAAAAAGGACTAAAAATCATCTTTTGTAACCTAAAGAACTAAATGACACTTTTTGCCTAAGCAAAGTGACCAGTTTGGTTCTTCACCCTATATAATAGATATTACTACAAACATACTACAAATAATGTAATGTATATGGTTACATAATATACAAACAATATGTTAGGTGTAAATTAACCCATGCCATGTGATATATACGAGAGGTCTAAGTCAACAGATGGCTTACTGACCAGCCCAGTAGGCCTAGAGTCATCAAATGAGCAATGTTATCAAATATATATCCAACTGGATAAACAACCAGCAAATAACCTCATAATTATCCAACAAAGAGATAATTACAAAAAGATAACTTTAATATTAAGATAAGTCTATAACAATGAATAAGGGTCATCAATAAGTAGTATTTTCTTCTATATATTTTTATTACACTTCGCATACTATATTATCTTATATCTCATATCTCATATTAGATCTCATAACATAACTTGAAAAAAGACAAACACTAGAATCTACAATCTCTCTTTAAGTCTATCTTCACCTTTCCAAATAATAAGGAGAGATACGAGTCTCCTCCTTCTTCAAACTACCTAAACTTAAGTATCGAAGGGCCAAAAGCCATCACATCCTATGGTGATCCGAGATGCTAGTGATGTGTTCCATATTCTCATGTCCAAAGGAAAGAGAGAGATAACCAATCATCGATGTTAACAAAAATTGAAATCAATATATCACTACTACAAAAAGGGGTATTAAAGTCGACTTTAAATGAAATGACTTAAAACGTAAAGTCGATTCACGCGATGAACCAACTTTACGTTTAAAGTCGGTTCATGTGGTGAACCGACTTAAAATTTTTTTTTATTACAAAATTTACTCATTTTCTATTATACTCAAATTAAAACCTGTATTTGATCACTAAATAACAGCAGGAAACAAATCTATTTAACAAATAGTTTAAATAATACAAATAATTGAAAAATAAAATATTAATTAATAGTAGAAAAATTACCATGGTGTATTCTTCTCCTGATGTTATAATACAAACCAACATATATAATACAAAAATTTATACACATAAATAACATCACATAATAACAAAAAAATATGAATAATAAGTGCGTAGAATTAATAAAATTACTTACAAGAGTAAATGAAGTGACAAAATGAAGAAAATTAAGAAAAAATGGTGTTTTGTAAGTGAGAAATGGGTATAAAAAATTTGAGTATTTCGCTTAAAAAAATAGGTGATCTAAAAGATTAGTTAGAAAGGAAGAAAACTCATTAACCGGCGTTGGAAATGGTGGTCGTAGGTGGCCAGAAAATGAGAAAGAGTGGAGGAGAAGTGGATGAGGTTTTGGATTTTTGAGAGTTAGGCAACGCTTGGAATATTTTCTATCTAGGGAAGAAAGAAAAGAAAAGAATTTATCCACATGTGTAGCGTCGGTTCTATGTATCAACCAACGCTATCCACGTGTGTAGCATCGGTTCCAAGTGTCAACCGACGCTACGCTACGTGGATAGCGTCGGTTGACGTGGTGAACCGATGTTACATCCACGTATAGCATTGATTCGACACATCAACCGATGCTATATCCTACATGGATAGTGTCGGTTCCACACCGAATCGACTTTAAACTCATTATAAGTAAGTTTTGTTTTCCAAAAACAGACTTTACATATCGACTTAAATACCCCTTTTTGTAGTAGTGTATGTTGCCTTCTTGAGGAAATGATTATGCTCTACTAGTTGAATTAAACACTAGATTAAAAAAGACATTTTTAGTGCTCTCTCAAACTCACAACTATGCAATCATTAAAAAAAGTCCAAAAAAAAAACTTCTCTAAAAAAAGTTCACATTATGCAAGGACTTTAAGAGGTCAGACCTATATCCTTCCAAAAACATGACAAAATAAATTCTTGGACTTGAGGTAACACTCCTAAGAGAATCCAAGAAAAAACATCTATTTAATCCCTTAGTCTATGAGCCAATGTGCACACACCATAGTCATTTGCACCAAATAGTGATTCATTTTTTGGTAAAAATTCCATCTAGATGGACATGGAAATGGAGCCCAAAGTGCTCCCCATGTGTAATTTTCTAACCAATTGAGTAGGCTCTGGATAGATATAGAAATTTATGCATCGCTTGAAAAATCCAAGACCATTATTGAAAAGATCATATAACAATCATCCATATGCCAAAATTTGGTGGTGAATGGACACAGTGTGAGAATACACATGCCACCATATGGCTCTAGTGTGAATGGGTTCCTACTAGATAATTATTGCTCAAAAAAATAGAAAAAAAATAAAACAAATAAAGGAAAAATTTGTTCGGTTCATTGGAAAAAAATTAAATGGTTTAGGCCTATTTCATATCCTTCAAGACATGTTCTCAAGGAAGTATAATCATTTTAGGAATCCTCTTAAAAATAAGATTCCAATGACTATATATTCATATTTTTTATGCAAATATGAAAAGTGGATGTGAACAAATAAGTGTATAAAAGGACCGTTCATCCATCCAATTCAATGAAACTTGTGGAGAAATAATATTTCATTGTTCTTTCATCCAATGCATTCAAAAAATATTTTGAAAAATATTATCTTCTTTTCCAATAATCATCAATTATAGTGTTCTTAAAGAGAGATTGATTATTCTTCAAAAACAATGAAATAATGAATGAGTTCTAATATCAAGATGAAAATTAGGATGCATAATCAGTTTTTAGTCCCTCTGGTGTCCAATTAATGACTCTATGATCCAACACATTGATGAGTGCTCAAAAAGAATCCCAATTCTGCTATCACACATACCCATACAAAGTCCAATCAATGACTCTCTATGACATCTTGTATTGCCCAGAGCTCCATAGCGCTCACTAATAGGTTGCAGAGTCCAGACCATCGCATCATCAACTGTGTAGGTCATATTGACACTCCAAAGACCATATTATTACCTTACAGACTATGAAGTCTTCATTACTACTGCACTACAGGTCATGTAAACTATACTCTGACATTTTAATCAAAATAGTCCAAGATGCCACCAACCAGGCCACATAAGATAGGATAGTGCAAGTAAAATAGGTTGCATCATCTCACATGATTGATCAAATTGGCTCTTATTCTTACAGACCATAAAGTCTACATTATTGTTGCCTCATAGGTTGTGCAATCTACACTTCGATATTTTAATCGAAATAGTCTTGGATGCTACCTATTAGGTCGCACCAAATAGGATAGTGTGTTGCAAAATAGGCCATATCATCTCACATAATGGATCAAATTAATGCTTATGCTTACTATTTGTTAGTTCAAAAAATATTATGGCAAATGAGCTATTTAGAGTATTGATGAAAAAAACTTTATGGTCATGTCATGTTAGTTAAAGATGAATTTTCAGGTAAAATATCAAGACTATTTTTCTATCCATGTGGAAGAGAAATTATTTTATCATAATGTATACCTTTGATCTATTCAATGAATGGATAGGAAAGCTCATTGAGATTCCTTTTGTGAGCAATTAAGTGTTCCATGCAATTACTATGCCATAAACCTATAATATATAACTAAAAATAACATCATTAGATCCTAAATGAAATGAGGATTAAGGAACCAATTCAAATTTATTTAAAATTGATCTAAAAATGGGTTAATCATTCTTGGACCGCTATTGGGTGCATTTTGTGAGCCAACATCTTTTATTTTGCATGGGGGAACATTGTATGCGATAAGCGGGCGTGACATTGGCATGTGAAGCTTTTTCCTTGGTCTATTGACAATGAAATTTTAGCTATGGAGTCGTCTTGGAATGGATAATTTATCCAAGCCCCAAGTTTTTGTTTCAATATGTGGATAAGGAGAAATTGCTATAGAAGCATTGCTCTATAAAGGGTGGCACGTGAAGCTTTTTTTTATATGCAAGCGACACCTTTGATGGATGTTGTTTAACTAATCGGCGACTTTTGAATATTCCCTCACCTAAGGTTTCAATAGATTAAGCATATATGTACAAGGCATGATCAATTTTTATCATTTTTTAATCCAAAGTTTGAATTTTTAGCAGTTTGTGAGTGAATCTAATCGTTTTTCTCCAATTTCTCTGCATTTTTTGGTAAATAATAACATAAAATACAATTGAATAATATTTAAATGAATTAAATGATCATACCATTACTTTTGCATCGATCATTGTTTGATGAAACTATCCATGATCATTCATGGTGGTAGTAGTTCTCCATTTATTTTTTGATTGATCTTTGATCAATTTTAATTAATTTTTTTTGTCTTTTCTTATATCGATAAAACCAATTCAAGAAACATTTTCCCATAGACGGTACCAAATTGTTGATGATAATTTTATTCCAACAATCATAGAGAACCTACAAACATGAAAAGATGGTCAAAATGCCATAGGACCCTCTGAAGGGGAGGCCTATATGGCCTCTAACGCTCAAGTCAGATTATGCATAATAATTGAGTAAAAGAAATATATATTAATTGTATAGGAGATGTGTATAATCTTAATCCTTATAGAATTATACTACTTGTGGATAAGTTATCTTAATTCTTATGAAATTATACTACCCTATAGATAAGTCATAATCCATGTAGAATTATTATGTACTTGATCCAATAGTATTTGTACGAGGAAAGTACTTCCATATAATTAAGATATCTTACTAAGATAGGAATCCTACACATGGTGGATCTCTTTTGTGCATAAGATGCTCGGGATGATATTGAAATTCGTAATTGGAAGGTTCTCTTGGGCATCAACTTCATAGGTACTTCAAAACAATCCTTTTGTGATTCCTTCAGTTACATTGAGCTTTGAGGATGCAATATGAGGCCTTTGGAATTAAGGAACTCCTTTTGGAGGCTAATCAATGCGATTCTTCTCAAGTAAACACTCTTAAATCCTTTATAATCCTTAAGAGATTTAGATATTGTTTATTAAGTCATATCAGGCCTTGGTGATAAAAAGAACTATTCCTAATAGGAATGTGAGAGTGAGAAACTACTAGGAGCTTCCTTTAACATCCATTAGGGTCTATATTGGTATAGATTTGTCATTGACAATGATCAAGCTATGAGAGACTCTATCTAGTCACTATGAGTTATTTGATAGCTCTCTTGAGATATAACTGCCAATATCATGAAGCTTTTGTAAAGTTCCTAAGCTATGTTGTGCTTATACCTAAGGGCACTGGATGTTCTAAGGATTATAGATGACATGGTAAAATGTTGTTATTTTTACCTTCTACAACTATGATAAATGGTATACACCATTACGAAATGAATTCCCTTAAGTAAAATAACTCATGGTTATTTAGAAAGAAATGAGATGTTCAAAGATTAACTCTACAAACTATAAAGCCATATTAGTAGATCAGGGTTTTTCACAAAAGAAACAAGTTGATTATATTGAAATGGTTTTTCTTGTTGTCAAATTTACTTCAATTATGGTTTTTTCATATGACATGCATTTAGATCATTGTAAGTTGGATGAAAGCATTTATATCAAACATCCCAGTGGTTTTGTTGAAAAAGGTAGAAAAAATCATATACACTTGTTAAAAAGATATTTGTATGACTTGAAACAATTCATTAGATAGTGGTATATATGTTTTGATAGCTTCACACTTGATATTGGTTTTAACATATGTGATTATGGTAGTTGTGTATTTTAAAATGCATGATGTCAACAAATATGTTTATCTTTTACTTTATATTGATAACACATTAATTGCAAGTAAAAGTAAAAATAAAATTTTATATTGAAGTGATTTTTCTTGTTGTCAAATTTACTTTAATTATGGTTTTTTTCATATGACATGCATTTAGATCATTGTGAGTTGGATGAAAGCATTTATATCAAACATCCCGGTGGTTTTGTTGAAAAAGGTAGAAAAAATCATATACACTTGTTAAAAAGATATTTGTATGACTTGAAACAATTCATTAGATAGTGGTATATATGTTTTGATAGCTTCACACTTGATATTGGTTTTAACATATGTGATTATGATAGTTGTGTATTTTAAAATGCATGATGTCAACAAATATGTTTATCTTTTACTTTATATTGATAACACATTAATTGCAAGTAAAAGTAAAAATAAAATTTTATATTGAAGTGGTTTTTCTTGTTGTCAAATTTACTTTAATTATGGTTTTTCATATGACATGCATTTAGATCATTGTGAGTTGGATGAAAGCATTTATATTAAACATCCTGGTGGTTTTGTTGAAAACGGTAGAAAGAATCATAAACACTTGTTAAAAAGATATTTGTATGGCTTCAAACAATCCTATAGATAGTGGTACATATGTTTTGATAACTTCACACTTGATATTGGTTTTAACATATGTGGTTATGATAATTGTGTATTTTAAAATGAATGATGTCATTAAACATGTTTATCTTTTACTTAATGTTGATACCATATTAATTAAAAGTAAAAGTAAAACCAAAATACATGCTCTTAAAATAAAATTGAACTTTGAGTTTAAAACAAAAGACTTAGGGCATGCTAGTAAGATACTAGGTAATATGCACAAGTATAAAATCTAGTACTCTTAGTATTTCTCAAAGGTCATATTTGGAAAAATTATTAAAAATAGTATACATGTTTGATGCTAAACCTAATCAAATTCCTATGGGTGCTCATTTTTATGTCTTTACATGAGTGTCCAAACATTAGTGAAGATATTGAATATATATCTAGTGTTATTGGTTCTACTAAATTTGCCATGGTTTGTACCCCTCCTAATTTGGCATGTATAGTGAGCATTTTAAGTAGATATATGTTCCACAAACCTCACTATTTAGGTAAAAATTGGATTTTGAGATATATTAAAGAAACCTAAACAATTGGTTTAGTTTATAGTAAAGGATTAAATATTTTCAATAGTGATGTAAAATGGGTTAGAGTCGAATACAATAATAAAAGGCTTGTCGAATTCGACCAACTTAAGATATGGATTGGATTAGTCCATCCTATTACATATGTCGACCAACCTATTACTCTATTATAATTTTTTTGTCCTTTCTTTTTATCCATATGTCTCAATCTCTATTAGGGATGGGCTCATGCATGGACAAGGACGATTTATGATATAATCGTCCCTGAATTGAATTATAAAATCTATACTCAAAAATCGTTATAATTTAGGAATAATTTTTTACTCCTGAGTAAAGATTCAAAATGATTATTAAAAATATCAAAAAAAACTCAAAAAATATATATAATTAAATTTATTAAATATATAAAATTAATTTTAAGTTTATAATTTAATTTATTAAATAAATATAATTAATTTTAAATACGATTTTTAGTATAAGTTAATCTAGCTGTACCTATTATTTTATGTTTTATTTATATCTAAAATTATCTGTCACCAAAATTTTTCCATATAAAAACCAAATCGTCTATTCGAATAACCATATATAACCAAACTCTAGATGTTTTTGCCCTTCCTAATCTCTCTCTATCTCTCGATATTGGTTGTGATGTAGAGGGATTAATGAAATACAATCACATCCCAAAACCACATGGCAGAGAGAACCCATATCCAGTAAACTCTCCAAACAACAATGGAGCCAACAAATAGCAGCAACAACAATTCTCACCTTAACCAATCAACCATCATAAACAAGAATCAATATTACTTTTTTCTTCTAAGAACTTCAACAGCCACGTATCAGCACTACTCTAAACAAAAAACTAGCTTCAAGCTCTAAGAAAGGAGGAACAATCTGAAGATTAGTCCCATCATCAACATTTTGGTACCCCATTTTGCTAGCCTTTGAACGAAGACGTATTTGATAAGTCATCATTTCACCTTTGTTAGGAAATTCATTTGAAGAAGAAAGAGTAATTGCAGAGAGGGTGTTAAAAAAATCATTACTTTTACTGCCCATCACAAAAATTCAACTCTGCAACTAAGCAAAAATAGTTGAAGAATAAGCAAATGCCGGTGCAGAAGGATGAAGAAAAGGAGATAGGAAAAAGTAGAAGATAGGTTTCTAATTTCTCAAAAGTAGTAAATTCCAATTATTAAAAGAGGAGGCCTCATATGCCGGTCCAGATCTAGCCCTACAAGTAATGGGTAAAACAAATTCTGGCACACATATTAAACAGACCAGGCTGGTCTGGGCTTCAAGCGGGCTAAGATATTCGGGTCTGGGCCATCCAGCCCATTTTACACTACTAGTTTTCAAGTTATGCTGGATTACACAGGTTCTGATTATGTAGAAGATAATGACAAAAGATGGTGCATGTCTGGATACATATTCACTTAATTTGATAATCCAGTGAGCTAGAGATATAACCTGTAATCCATTGTGACAATTTCCACCACTGTAACAGAATTTTTCACATGCACCAAAGTTGTCAAGGAGAGTATGTGGGTCAAAGGATTACCAAACAACTCATATTGCCACTAAAGATACAAAAGAAGTTGTGTATTGTGATAATCAGTCAGCCATTCATCTATCCAAGTACCTTGTGTTTCATAGTAGACCAGAGCATATTCATGTAACATTTCATTTTATTCCAGGCATTGTAAGTTCGTAAAGCGTAATTTAGTTAGTATAGATAAAATAGTTTTTGAGAAAAATCCCACAGACATGGTAACCAAAACAATACTCCTGCCAAGTTCTAACATTGTACTTGTTCAGAATCAAAATCATTCGGGTAGTGTGTGATCGAAGAAGATAAGCAAAGTAATCCACTTAGTCATAGTTGTGGAGATTTGTTATTTGTACAACCTAAATAAAAGTGGGTATTGGAGCATTCAGGAATATGTGTGTAATTGTGTCCGACATGGACAATATAGTAACTTCAGATCACTTCACTTATGCCAAGTATGGGCCATAACATGTTAATTGATGAGGACCATTATTTATTATACAAGCATTGGACTGAATACGCGACCCATTACCTCTAGTGTTAATTGATGGCTAACCAAGGGGCATTATGGTAATTATGAGTGATGGTTAAATATTCCTCTTATTCCCGAGTCCTAAGGTTTACCCTGTTCTTACTGTTTCACTTTTGAATCTCGTCTTTCTCACGTTTCTTTTGCTCTCTTGAGTGTTATGATTTCCTCTAAGTAAACACTTCATCTTCTTGAAGGAAATTTATGTGTTTTTAGTCTAAAGAGGTAGTGTGTTGGCATCCGAGGTTTTGTATCGTGTCCTTGTATATTGTTTTCTTTGAGTCTTGTTACTTATTGTAAGTTTGATTGATTATAGTAAAGTATTCTTTTCCCCCTACTGTGAATTAGGGTTTAGTACCCAAACGACGTCATTTTTCTATACACTATTACCTGCTTTATGTTTTGTTATGTGAATGGCATTTCAAGTGAATGATGAGTTTGGACAGTATGCGTTCTTGGCATTATTGAGAGATTGAATGGTGATTCTCAACAGCTTAGAAACTATATTTGTGCTTCTTCAAATAACTTTATCAAAAGATCACTTGAGTTGAAATCATTTTCAACCGAAACATATATAAGTGGACCTAAGTGTTTCTAATTTTCCTTCTGAATTCCACAAGTAGTTCAAATAACTACTTAAACGATGATCAGGAAATTTTGGCTCTCGACATATACCTATACTTTCTCAAAATCTATAACTTCTCTCAGCTTCAGTCTTCCATATCTCTTTTTCAGCTCTATACAAATTTCACAATCTGTTTCTCTTTGGTGGGAAAGTATACAATTGTGATTACACTTCTACTTGTTATGTTTATCTCGTACACATCAACATCTTCGTGCAGGGTTGTAATTTCTGCTTCACCCAGAACCCAAGACTGCTTCAAGACTCTACAATCAGGAAGTTCTAAAAAATTTTGGTTTTAACATGCAAAAATACCAGCTACTTTCTTCAGGTTTTAAATCCACAATCCTTCTCTTGTTATTTGCTTCTAGTGATGGAAGATTCGTCAGGATCAGTTTTGGACTCCCTGTTCCGGCTGACACCTCCACAATCTGATTTACCATCTCAAGCACCTCACTCATCTTGGGTCGATTCTTTGGGAGCCTGATCAAGCATCGGTTGGCTACCATTGCAAGCTTGTGTACTAACTTGAGGGGATATTTTCCCTCTAGTCTTGGGTCTACTATAAGCTTGAACTTATTGGCATTTGATAAATAAGGCTTCACCCATTCTAAGAGTTTCTGTTCACTCTTTGGACGATTTCGATCTACAGGGCGCCTTCCAGTGATTAGTTCATAAAGAAAAACACCATAGCTCCATACGTCAATCTTATATGTAAGACGTCCAGTCTGAATATATTCAGGTGCTGCATATCCCATGGTTCCAACAACCTGACAACAATACCAGCCAATATATAAAAGGCTTACATCTCAGAAAAGTATCGCAGACAATTTATTCAATAAGAACTAAAGATGAAATCCATCTTACATATGGAATATTTATTCTGGGAGGAACCATAATGATCAGGAAATCATAGAAAGAACATTTATGAAATTATTGATTACGGTAACTTCATACATTCAGAATTTGCACAAATGCTAGCAAGCATTAGAAACAAACTGATCATGTTAAAGTTACCGCAAGGACAACATATTGACCAAAACAATGTTCAATGTGCAAATAAATGGCTTCGTATGAATAGATTCCAGAACTTCTGCACTGATTATAGTATAAATATGATTCTACTAAATATCTGCCATACTCTGTTTCCTTTCAGTAGCATGAGCAACGGAATTTTAGGTTCAGGTACAGGCCTTGGTTAAAGTCGTTCCCAAGGTTGAAAATTGGACTCATCTGATTGCATAAATGACAAGATAAAACTATAACACTTGCATTCTTATTGAGCTTAATTTGTGTTCATAATCTTGCATTGACAAGATCATTACCAAATAAGGTTAAAGATTACCAAATGACAATAAGCCATCTGATGATGAATTTCAAAGAAATGATAACAGAAGTGAAACTCAGTTTGTCAGTCAAGTTGCAATAGATAACATGTATTACAGATATCCTCTCATCGTGACCATAATATTAATCACAACAAGAATATTTTCAACAGAGTTCACAGGTAAACTCAATCAACGAGTGACCACCTTGATCTTACGTTGTATGAGTCATGATAGACAAGAAATACACTTAAAGCTGGTAGTAACTGAAGGAGTATATGTTATGTAATGACTCGTAGTAATTATGGATGAGCATACCGCAGTTGAGACATGAGTTAGTCCATCTGAAGGACCCAACCTAGCCATTCCAAAGTCTGATAGCTTAGCATTCCATTGTTCGTCCAAAAGGATATTTGAAGACTTGAAATCCCTGAAGATGATCTATAACATATATAAAGGGCTGCATTAAGACTTGCATTACATACAGCAAAATATGCTTCTGAAATAATGCAAAAATCGTATAGCTCCACTAATATTTGCTGCTCTCCCCTGAAGAGCAAGAGGGGTGGGCAAATGAAATAAGTATTGGAAAAGTAACAAAGTAAACCACCTGAAAAGCCATCTCCTCATGCAGATATGTCAAGCCACGAGCAGCATCTTGAGCTATTTTCAATCTTACCTCCCATGGAAGAGTAGTCGCGGCTCGAGTGAATAGATGGTCTTGTACGCTTTTATTTGGCATATATTCATACACCAAAAGCCGTTGGATTCCTCGTTCATCATCCTCAGCACAATACCCCACTAATTTGACAAGATTTGGATGCTCAATCACTCCAAGTAAATTTACTTCTGTCACCCATTCCTTGTGGCCCTGCCAAAAATGGGCATCATCGTCAATATAATAAATATAGTAGTTTATTGCCAATAATCTTTGATAAGGCCATATTAATTCTAGTTACCCTTAAGGAATAGCTACTGCAAACACGGCCAATATTAGAAAATATTAATTACAAAGATCCATTTAATTTTCTAACAGCTATATTATTGTAATAGGAACCAACCCGGTAAATTGATGAATATCCTTTGAAATTACATTGAATTGAAATTTTCCTAAATTATGAATGCAAGGGATTTACTAATTTATTTTGGTGTAAATATGGAACCCCCTTTCCAGCTATTCCCTCTAGAGTCCAGCAAAATGTCAAATGAAAGAATAAAAATAACAGATATACATATTTGTCGCAATAAATTTCTCTATTAGCTTCAAAGATTCTAATGTGTAGATTTTCAGTGAGTGTGAGCGAATGTGTGTTGAAGAAAAACCTCCTGCAGTGTGAACATAAGAGATTAATATAATGCCCAACTTTTTCTATCACATTTAGATTCAAAGAAAAACATTAACATTTGAGAGACAATTTGTCAAACTTTGATAAATTGAAAAGACTCCAGCATTACGAAGAAAACATCAGATTACTGCTTGTTGTGAGCGGAAGCAATAAATAACGGTATATGAATATATCAAAGCGATAAAATGAACACACAGAATTTACGTGGTTCGGCAATTCGCCTAGGTCCACGGGAGACAACAGATATTATTTGAACTGAGTAGGAAATATACAAAATACAGATACAGATTTCCTCATTAATAATATCTCTCAAGTGTTTCCCCAAACTCACAAGTATTTTCTCTCTTTGAGTTTGCTTATATTCTCTCTGATTTTTTCTGATTTTTGCCTTCTTCTTCAATGCATGAACTCTTCCCTATTTATAGATGAAGCAAGGCTCCTTTTCCCTAAATTGTGCCATAATTTAAGCCTTAAATTAGGCCACCAATTTCCTTAAATTATGCCACTAATTTCCTTAAATCATGCCACAAATTATGCCACAAATTAGGCCACTAATTTGTTACTTTTAGAGCCAATATTCAACAATCTCCACCTTGGCGAAAAAGTTCATAACGCTGCCTCCAAATGCGCCCTAGGCGCTCTAAGCTCAAGAGATGTTGATCAAGTTCAAGTAGTGTTAAAACTTGATCCCTGTAACCACCTTTGTAAGCATATCTGCAGGGTTATCTACAGTTCTGACTTTCTGGAGTATAACATTCCCTTCATTGACGATTTTTCGAACAAAATGAAATCGAACATCGATGTGCTTGGTGCGACCATGATGAACTTGATTCTTTGCCAAACAAATGACACTCTGGCTGTCGCAGAAAAATTCCACATTCTTCTGAAAAATACCCAAATCTTTGGTCAACCCGAGAAGCCAGATAATTTTTTTGAATGCTTCTGTTACAGCCATATACTCTGCCTCTGTAGTAGACAAAGCTACAATTGACTGCAATGTTGATCTCCAACAAACTGGTCCTCCTGCCATTGTGAACACGTAACCAGTTGTAGATCGACGCTTATCCAGATCTCCAACATAGTCAGAATCCACATATCCAACTAGGTGTTTACCTTCAGTCTTGTCTCTCTCAAACTTCAAACCAATATCCACAGTACCATAGATGTACCGTAGAATCCACTTCACTGCTTACCAGTGTCCTTTACCGGGATTATGCATGTACCGACTCACCATACTAACAGCGTGAGAAATATCAGGTCTGGTGCAAACCATTGCATACATCAAGGCACCAACGGAATTTGCATATGAAACACATTCCATTTGCTTCTTCTCATCGGTGGTACAAGGTGACATCAATGCACTCAACTGAAAGTGAGGAGCAAGCAGTGTACTTACTAGTTTGTTTTTTCATCAATGTCAAACCTTTGTAATACTTTCTTCAGATACTGAGTCTGTGTCAGACAGACTATGCTTGCAACTCTATCTCTTGTGATTTCCATCCCAAGAATTTTCTTAGCTTCTCCAAGATCTTTCATTTCAAATTCTGAACTCAATAGAGCTTTCAATCTGTCGATCTCCACCTTGCTCTTAGATGCAATCAACATATCATCAACATATAAGAGCAAATAAATGAAGGTACCGTCTTGGAGTTTCCGAAAGTATACACAGTGATCAAACTGACTGCGTGTGTACTTTTGCTCTCTGATGAAGCTATCAATGCGCTTGTACCATTGTCGCGGTGATTGCTTCAAATCGTAAATTGACTTGCTCAGCTTACAAGCCCAATTCTCTCGACCTGAAATTTTGAAGCCATCCGATTGAGACATGTAGATTTCTTCGTTCAAAGTACCATGGAGAAAAGCTGTTTTGACATCGAGTTGAGCTAACTCGAGATCAAACTGTGCTACCAAAGCCAATAGTATCCGAAAAGATGAATGCTTAACAACAGGTGAGAATACCTCATTGTATTCTATTCCTTCTTTCTGAGCATAGCCTTTTGCTACCAGTCTGGCTTTGTATCTGATGTTGTCTTTACCAAGAGCACCTTCCTTCTTGGCATAGACCCATTTGCAACCAATAGTTTTCTTTCCTTTGGGAAGTTGAACCAACTCCCAAGTCTGATTCTGATGTAGAGACTTTATCTCTTCATCCATTGCCATTTTCCACTTCATACTATCAACTCTTTGCACGGCTTCTCTGTAAGTGCATGGGACATCATCATCAATTACTGGAAATGCGAATGCTACCATGTCTGTGTATCTGGTAGGCTTCCTAATCTCCCTTCTTGGTTGAGTAGTGGCAATAGATTCTGGCTGCTGATTAATCGGTGGTGATGGTGAGAGAATCTCCACCTCAATTGAGATCTCTTCTTGATCATCAATTTCATCTTCACCATGATCGGTAATTGGTGCAATCTTTTCTGGATCTTCCGGAGTCTCAAGCATCACCTTAGAAAGAGTATTTGGACTTTCATTCTCTTTCTCTGAATTTGTCTGTCTCAGCATAACAGACTCATCGAATGTAACATCTCGGCTTAAGATGATCTTCTTGGATTCACCACACCAAAGTCGAAATCCTTTAACTCCTTCCTTAAAGCCCAAGAAAACAACTTTCTTTGCTCTAGGATCCAGTTTGGATTCACTAACATGAAAATATACTGGACATCCAAATATTCGCAATGAATCATAATCAGTAGCAGGTTGTCCAGACCATACCTCTTTAGGAGTTTTCCCATCTAATGCAGTCGCAGGAAGTCTGTTGATTATATGAGTTTCATATGACAAAGCCTCAGCCCAAAATGCCTTGCTCAATTTGGAATGAGATAGCATACATCGAACTTTCTCAACCAAAGTACGATTCATTCGTTCTGCAATTCCATTCTGCTGTGGTGTACGAGGAACAGAAAAATGTCTGATTATCCCTTCATCTTGACAAACTTTGAAGAAGGAATCTGATTTGTACTCGCCACCATTATCAGATCCGATCATCTTAAATTTCCTACCTGTTTGAATCTCGATCATTTTCTTCCATTTAAGAAAGATAGTTAGAACTTCATCTTTATGACTCATGGTGTATATCCAGACATATCTAGAGAAATCATCAATAAAAGTCACAAACCAGCGTTTACCTCCAAGTGAAGCATTCTTTGAATGTCCCCAGACATCTGTGTGAATATAATCAAGGGATCCCTTAGTATGATGAATGGCAGTGCTGAACTTGAATCTTGTTTGTTTTCTCATTACACAATGCTCGCAGAAATCAAACTTTCCAGTCTTGGCACCTTTCAAAAGACCTTGCTTCATTAAGCCTTGCAAAGCCTTTTCACCGACATGCCCTAAACGTATGTGCCACAGGCGAGAAGAATCATTTGTCTTTTCTTCAGAACAACTTGAGACAGTTGCTCTTCCTGTAACTGTACTACCATCTAGGAAATACAAGTTCGCCTTCCGAGTACCCTTCATCGCTACAAATGCACCTCGTACAACTTTCAAGACTCCATTTTCCAATGTTACCTTGTAACCATCAGAATCTAGAACACCTAAAGAAATAAGGTTTTTTTTAGGTCAGGAATATACCTTACATTTGTAAGTCGTCTGATTGTACCATCGTGCATCTTTAGTCGTACTGTTCCGATCCCTTTTGTCTGACAGGCATTGTCGTTGCCCATAAGCACAACTCCTCCATCGAGCTCCTCAAAACTCGAAAACCAATGTCTGTTTGGACACATATGATAAGAACATCCAAAATCAAGGATCCACTTATCTGAGTAGGTTTTTGATGACGAAACTGAAAAGGCTGATTCTTCATCTTCATCGGCCTTCTGTGCAACATTTGCATTTGACTTGTCCTTGTTTGGACAATCTTTCTTCCAGTGCCCTTTCTGGTGACAATAGGCACACTCGTCCTTCGCAGGACGTCTTTTGGATGACTCTCCTCTGGACTTTGATCTAGATTTCCCCCTATTATTTGATCCGCCAGATTTTTGTTCTTAGTCCTACCTCTGGCTGCCGTCAATGCTTCTGATATTGAGTCTCTGTGATCATGTTGATTCTTCTTCTGGTACTCGTTATTTACCAAAGCATTTGAAACATCTACGAACTTAACCTCATCCTTTCCATATAACAAGGTTGTGGTTAAATGCTCATAGCTCTCAGGTAATGAATTCAGCAACAACAAAGCTTTATCTTCATCGATAATTTCAACATCTAAATTTTGTAGATCGGCTAAAATTTTATTGAAATTATCTAAGTGCTCAATCATAGGAGTACCTTTCTTGTACTGGAAATGGAAAAGTTTCTTCTTCAAGTAGAGTCTGTTCTCAATACTTTTCGTCATGTATTTGTCCTCTAGTTTCTTCCAGAGAACTGCGGCTACATTCTCTTTCATGACAAAGTACTTATGATCTTTTCCTAAGCACAGTCGAATTGTGCCACAAACTTGTCAGTTGACATAATTCCAATCTTCATTTGAATAATCTCCTGGCCTGGTCTCCAAGATTATATTAGATCCTTCTCGGAACAATAGATCTAATACTTCACATTGCCACATGCCAAAGTTATTGGTGCCATCGAATTTCTCCACCTCAAACTTTGCGTTGGACAACATAGTTCTTCGAGTAGAACTTGGTTTGCCATAAATTCTATGGTCAACTTGTTCACCTTCTTCGATCTCTCCTTTATCAGCCATAAGTACAAACTGATAACAAAAATTTTGCACTTACAACTTAAAAAATGTTTTTCCAAATTTTATACCTTATTTGAAAAAACGGAGTCTGTAGTTGAATCCGGAATGGTCCAATTAGCTACGAATAGATCCAACTCAATTGAAAACGGATGAAAAACAGACCAACTCGGTCCAAATATCACTAGTGACTGAGTTGACTCGGTCCAACTCGGCGAGTTGACTTAGTGCTGACAGCAACACTCCGGCAGCTTTTGGTGGCGATTCTGACTTCCGATTTGAGCGATTCTTTCACCGTTGTGTTCGTCTCGTCGAGAGCTTCGATTTGATATATAATACTGCTATATTTGGCTCTAATACCAATTTGTTGTGCGGCAAGAATAAATAGCAGATATGAATATATCAAAGCGATAAAATGAACACAATGTAATTTACGTGGTTCGGAAATTCGCCAGGTCACGGGAGCGTGAGATATTATTTGAACTGAGTAAAAAATATACATAATACAGATACAAATTTCCTCATTAATAATATCTCTCAAGTGTTTCCCCAAACTCACAAGTATTTTCTCTCTTTGAGTTTGCTTATACTCTCTTCGATTTTTTCTGATTTTTGCCTTCTTCTTCAATGCATGAACTCTTCCCTATTTATAGATGAAGCAAGGCTCCCTTTCCCTAAATTGTGCCATAATTTAAGCCTTAAATTAGGCCACCAATTTCTTTAAATTATGCTCCTAATTTCCTTAAATCATGCCACAAATTTCCCTAAATTATGCCACTAATTTGTTACTTTTAGAGCCAATATTCAACACTGCTGTCTGGTCGAATTGTAGATATACCTCCATATATATACATAATTAATCCAAACTTGTATTTCAAGAGCTAGCACCTCTTGTAAATCCTAACATCACTGAAAATCCATCACTAGTTTGACGGCAACTTAACCTTTGGAAATAGACATGTATAACAGAACTTCCACTAAGAGGAAACTTGATAACTCTATAATGACAACCTAATGGAAAGCTCAATATTTCACTTAAGCTTATGAAACTAGCCTGGTAAATATCAACTTATGCAAATTTTTTCTAGGATTATAACATTCTTTTTCTACTTAACAAAAGGGGGGGGGGGGATACATCAAGAGAAAACAAGCTTTACCTGCAAACCTCTTTTGCTGAGTTGTTTGACGGCAACTTCTAATTTCTTTGATGGGACTTCTGAATTCTTCACTGCACCCTTATAAACACATCCAAAGCCACCCTCTCCAATCCTAACAGAGCGGCTGAAATTTTTCGTGGCTGATTTCAGCTCAGGAAAAGTGAATTCTCTGAGATTGCTAGGTCTTTGTAACAAGTTAGGATATGAGTTCCTTCCCAAGGATTCAGCGCTAGCATCAGATACATTTTTGAAGTTAAGTTCAGACTTCAGGTCACCATCAACAAATGTTGAATTGTTGGACCGAACAGATACCGATTTTGGGCTCTTCAACTCATCCTTCTTGTAACCAATGGAGAACAGCAAGCACTTCATTGTTGCCAAAAGAGTAAAACAGTGCAATCCTCAACACACAGATCCAGAAGCAGAAGATACAGCTTTAAAACCAGTGAGCCTTCAAGTAGTAGCAACTAAAAATAATTGATATTCCAAGATAAGAAAGTTATGAGAAATACATAGGACAAATATCAGAAATACCCTTAGGATTTACATTTTTTCACAAATACACCTAACCCTTAAAGAATGTCCAAAGATACCCTCCTACTTTAACGGAACACAAAGATAACAGTTATTCAACTTTGTTTTTGTAATATCTTTAAAATTAAAAAGGATATATTTCACTCTAAGCTATAATTTAATTTATCATATTTTTAGTATTAAATAATCACTAATATTAGGAATAATAAAACAAAAGAAAAAAAAATTCATTTTTCATTTTCTTCTAATAATATAAAGGCATAAATATTAGAAAAATAAATAAAAGAACATAAAATTTAAAGTACATATACATATGCTGACAAATTAGGAAAATAAGTATAAAAATGTTTTATTATTTATCCCAAATCATACTTAATAAAAGTGGTTAACTTTTTTTTATTTACTAAAAGTGGTTTGGGATCCAATTTTAATTGATGTAAATCAAATAGAACCCTAGATGTAAATGATAAAATTAAAAAATTGAAATAACTTATAAAAATATAAAAAGGTTAATAATTAATTTATAAGCAATTAATGTTTACAGATTAATTGACTTGTATTAAAACATAATTATCTCATCTTTCAATTTTTATTTTTTAACAATAACAAACAAAACAAACATAGTAATAAATAAATGTTGTTTACTTTTTTGCTATTACTTTAAAGAGTATTTTTAGTAATTTAACAAAAAAAGTTGAAAAAAATATGTGAGAGACATTAACAAACAAAAAAGTAAACGTATCACCGATGAAGGCTATTTCTGATAAATATGTAACTTCGGTCATTAGAGACATTGTTTGTCAAACATAAAGTGATTGTGAATAAAATACAAACTCATGACATCCTTGATTTTTTTTCCCAAAATAATAGTAAAGACATTGTTTGTCAAACATTAAGTGATTGTGAATAAAATACAAACAAAAAGTCTTAAACTATAGAGAAGAGAAGCAAAGACAAATAAATTTAAATGAGATCTATTCTTGAGTAATTCATACTAGAAAGATGGATACCCTCGAATAAGGTTGATTACATTTGGACTAGAACTATTCTTATTTTGATATTTTTTTTATTTATATTTTCAATTAAAATATATCAAATATCTTTATTTATGTTACGATACCGGTATCTTTAAACTATTCTAATTCATTGAGTAAATTTCTAAAAAAAAATAAAAAAATATACCAATAATTTAAATAAGATATTTCGTGTAACCAAGTTGATAACATGATTCAAAATATTTAACAAAACAAAAATTAAATAATCTAAAGTTATCGATTCAAATATCTCTTTTCCACCTATATGTTGTGTCTTTCTCTTAGTTATACTAGGCTGTATTTTAATTTTAACTGAGATCTACAAGAACAAAGAAAAGATAAAGCAAGAAACTCGTTTTTTTTTTCCCATTGTGCTTCCATTATCTGGGGTTTTCAACAAAACTAAAATTCCAACTACCTCTCTTTGGCATATTAAAATCAAACTAGCTACTCAATGAAAAGATTATAAAAAAAATTCTAATCCTTCCAACTTTCCCAGAAGAAGAATCAATATATAATCCCCACTTTCATATAAAATTTTCTTCATCCGAGACCCGAAAAGAGAATTTCTAAATTATTGCCTATGTCAATTTTTGATCAAGTGTCTTAAAACAAAGAAACAATCAAAACATAAAATTGTAATGAAAAGGTAAAGCAAAAATACCTTTTGATGATCTCGATCTGATTGCTCAAACTTCAATTCTGTTCTTGATGGATTCCAACAAAGGAGTGGAATGATAAAAACCCATTTAGTTTAATTGCAACCAAAAGATCTCAAAAACACATACTGACTTGACCAAAGGATCAAGCGTGGCATTCAAATGACAGCTGACTTGACTTAAGGGCTCAAAAACCCATGTAGCAACCAAAACAATAATGTTATTGACTTATAAGATATCAATAAAATATATTTTTATTATTATTTATATACTATAAGTATAATTTGAATAAAATAAATATGTTAATTACTTACTAAACATAAAACTTAATTAATTTAATTTGTTTAATATTATAAATTTTAAAATAATAAATTATATAATTTTTTTAAAAGTAATTACTTCAATAATTTATTGCATAACTTAAATTCTGGCGTATAATTCTAATCCACGTGTGAAAAGTGTCTTTGATAATTGAGGCAAATTCACCGACTGAGGCAAAAGAAGAAGAAGAAAAAGTCAGGTGAACAGAAGTTGGTTCGTCGTAACTCATACGAGTCAAGAATTCCCGGAAAGAAATCAATAAGGGTGAAGGAAGGGAGACATGGGACTGGTGATCTGTTTGTTATATTTTTCTTTTCCTTACCATATCTGGTTTGTTTCGGGAAATAACACAAATTCTCGATAAGTTAGATTTAAGAGAAAACAATAATAAAAAATAACATACAAATTTGATAACGGATTGGCGTCTTCTTGCGTCTTGTCGGACCATGCGGTCTTTTCTTGAAAGGGAGAAATTAGCGAGGTGTTCTGACTCATTACATGCGATTGGCAAGAAAGTGCTACCGATTTTCTCTGAAAAACTTTTCTCTCAGATTGGAATGAACAACTTTGGATGATTAATTAAATTCTGATTACTGCGTGTTATAGGAAAATTCACTCGCTTGAATTACTCGCTTAAATTAATAGTTTCTTAAATTGCTCGTTGAATTAAATTTCCTTGTTTTCTTTCCAATGAATTGCTCTGTGTTTGCTTTCCTTGTTTTGTTCATGTTTCTTTCAACATGTTTTCTTCCGTGTTTTTCTTCAATTTGCTCGCTTAAATTAAGGAGCTTTATAACAATCTCCCAGTAAGAAGCGATTCACGTCTGTCTTAGCACATAATCAATACATCAGCTTTTATTAACATTCTTTCTGGCAGGACCGTGATTGAGCAGTTGTCGATAATCACCACGCTTTGTTAACATATCTGCACAGATTTTTGCTTCCTTGAATCTACTCCGGTGTTAACACATTCATGCTGATAGAGATCGATGAAGTGATAGAAGTCCGATATCTTTGTTCTAGAGATGAAATCTTTGAATTCTTAGCGAGTGTATTGCCTTTGACTATCCTTATCGCAGAACATTCTTCTTGTTTTGAATCCTAACTTCGATTAACAAACGAAGCCGTATCATCTAACACTAGCTTGATTCTTTCGCTACGTACTACGGCACTACAGTAGTGGATAGAGTGACAATTTTACGTATTTGTGACATCCAACTAACCTTTGTAGTTCGACGGTAAAATATATAACCGGTGGTGCCCGGTGATCAGCTTCCTCGAAATGCAACGTCTACGTACCGCGTACTTTTAACTCTCGCTTTACTAAAGAAATGCGCACTACAATGGTGCCTCGCGGATGATCGCCAATCTACTTCTTTGCTTCCCGATGAGTTTTCCCTGGATTTGACATAAATCTGCTAACAAGCTCCCATTGCGTAGCGATGTCTTGCCGGTCTCGTCTGGAACCGCATTGCGTGCATGAGCTTCGAATGGATGCGCGTATAAGGAACCTTAGCATGAATTCTCTCTCTTCACTCGTACGGGGGTGATCTTTGGATAGGCGAAAATGGCCCGGCCAAGGGTGTGCTAGCGGCAGCATAAGCCGTGTTGAATCTTTGCAAAACACGATTGATGTCTTTTCTGCACTGAGATAAGCTGCAAGAATCCTTTCTTCTTATTTCTTGTGATTTGCATTCGAGAATCTTATTTTACGGACTCAGTCTTTCATTTCAAATTCGCTTTGACAATTCTTTGCTTGACCTTTTAATATCATCCGTATCGAACTGCTACTAACGTATCATCGACGTAAAGTAGTAAAATGATATAGCGGACCTATATCTCTTGAAGTAGCAAATGATCAGCATTGCACTTACGGAAACCTTCCTTGTGCGTAGAGTTGTCAAACTTTCTATACCATTGTCTCGGGGCTTATTTAGGGACATCTGAGCTCTTGAGAGTACGCACGCGTATTCTTCCTTCCCCAGCTAGAAACCTACATTTGGTACATGTATATCTCTTCATCTAAATCTCGTGAAGGAATACGGTCTTCACGTCCAATTTGTAATTCAAGATGATGAAGATCTTCGATGGCTACTGATACTTTCGATACTAATATGATAGTATTAAGCAGCGACTGAGGCAAAAAATGTCGGTGTAGTCAACTCCTTCCTTCTGTTGAAACAACCTTTGACAACTAGGCGGGCTTTGTATCTCTTGGAACCATCGTGCTCTCTTTCACGGTACACCCGTTTGTTGTGAAGTGCCTTCTTTCCCGTAGGTAACTCGGCTAGTTCCAGTAATACGGTTGGAGATGAGAGATTTCATTTCTTCTTTCATAGCAAGCTACTCGCTTGTTGAAATCTCGAGTCGACGAAGCTTATCATAGCATTCGAGGCTCATCAATTGATCGACAACGTATAGTTCATGTATCTCTGTGGCAGAGGTCGAGAAGACATACTTCGTACGGGCTGGAGTAAGAAGGTTGTGGTGTGTCGAATCTTTGTGTCTTCTTTGTCCAACCGTTAACTTGGTGAGGACTTGTTACAATTGGTTTTGTTGCGAAAGTATACGGGACATCATACGGATCTACAAATGCGACTCGTTACGCTCTGAGTCATCATGTCTATTTATGCATGTCTTATACATCACCGCTTTCGTTGAAAATCATATCTCCGCTACGGATAACTTTCTTCTTTTCCGTCATCCCAATCGTAGCCAAACTCATCCTACATGCCTTGATGAATGTGCATTTCTTGGATTTGGGATCAAGCTATTCCTACCTTGATCGCGACGTACCTGAAATGCTACACGGTCGAAAACTTTTAGATGTGATAGTTTCACCTCTTTTCCGGCTCCACGCCTCATGCGGTATTCTATGCTCGATGGAACAAATGGGCCTCGGTTGATCGAAGTAAGCTACCGTGTTGACTGTACGCCCGGGAATTGCCCGGTAGACACGATTGTATACGAATCTTACGCTCTTGCATCAGCGTTCGGTTCATCTGACTCGGCTACACCATTGTGTTGAGCGTGCTGGCGTAGTTTTTTCCATTCGATCCCGTGCTTTCATAGCGAGAAAGTTTTGAATCTGGTGTCTTCATATTCACCGCGTTATCGGTTACGAGCTTTTTGATCTTTAAACGTCTCATTTTCCACTATAGCTTTCCATCTTCTAAAAGCCTCGAATACTTTAGACTTATGCTTTAGAAAGTAAACCCGTACCTTGCAGAGTGATCATCGATGAAAGTCGCGAAGTAGTGTTTCCAGCCGATAGATGAGACGGTCGTTGGTCCCCGAACATCGTTGAATAAGCTCTAGTCTTTCCTTCTTTGGGATTCTACTGACTTGTGCAGAAGAGTGACTCTCTTTTGCTTTCAGTATGCAATATTCGCACGTGTCTATCTCGCAGTGGTAGACACTGGAAGTTTTCCGCTTTGAGTGCATAATCTTCATCACTTTCTCGCTCGTGGCCTAGTCTGCAGTGCCCATGATTTGGTGTTTCATTGCTTGTTTATGGCTGTAATTGAACAAGCGTGCCTTTCTGTTGTGTAAAGAGTGCCACTTTTCTTGCCTCGCTTGTCGTGCACCACTATGAAATCTTCCAATCATCGCATGGAAGATCGTAGTGTAGCCTTCGCGGCCAATGCTTATTTGAGATTAAGTTCATACGAGATCGGGAATATGCGACATCCCGGTTCCCAAACAGGATCTGTTCAACTTAATCTTCACTACCTTTGCCAATAATAGCACACGGTTGATCATCGCGAAGATATACCTTTCCAAGGTTTAGGGGACATATTTCTCGAAGAATTCTTTTTGTGAAGTAGCACGTGGAGCGATGCTCGAGAAGTCTAACACCCAAGATTCTTCCTTCTTTCTCCAAAGAAGCGTATCAATGCATCGTCTCACTCACGAGGTGGAAGTAACATTTATGCCTTCGCTTTTTGTCGCCCTTGATTGCCTTTCTTTTCTTGATTTTTATAGTGTCGGTTCTTCCACAATTCCAACACTCGATAGTCTTGGTATGAGAATTATTAGGATTCACTGGATTTGGACCTCGCATCCTTCTGATTTACCTCGGTGATCTGATACCCACGTCCGTTCCGCTTTGGTTGAATTTCTTCCTCTTGACTTTGTATGCAAAAGGCGAAGAATTTGACGATTCAACGACTCTACGTCGTGTCTATCTCTTCGCTTTGAGAACCAAATCCACGAACATCGTCAAATTTTAACTTATTGCTACCTGACAGCTACTTCATGTAGCCGTGGCGGTAGCATTCTAACTACGCAGTAAAGACAAAAGTAATGCTCGTAACTTTCTTCGCCGAATTCAATTTCCGAACTCGACTAGGTTGTGGTAGTTGAGTTCATTGAGGATGTTGAGCTACCGTCTGACAACCGTTCATCCATGAATTGAACAAACGCCTCGTGAAGTGCACTTTGTTTGAGGTGATGGCTTCGTATATATTGGAGAGAGCTTGTACAAGACCGTAGTGGTCTTTTCGCTTTGCTATGTTGAAGCGACATTCTCAGGATAGCGTCAATCGACAACTCAGGGCTTGTTTATGCAGAATTCCAATCTTCTTCCTTAGCCATGCTCTGGTTTCTTCCACGAGAGAGGTTGATATAGATTTCTTTGATCTGAGATAATCCTCTATCTGCATTTTCCAAAACCAATCTGTGCCAGTAATTTCTCGAGTTTCACCCTTACACGTGGCCATTGCTCACTCAAAATCGACTTCGCCGGATCGTTTCGACTATTTACGTAAATCGCGTGTATTAGAACACCTCGTCAACGAACAAATATCGTCGACAAAAATTTCACTATTCACGTAATTCACTTTATTCCGTAAATAAGTAACCTTGAAGAAAATTGAGAAATCACCACTGCGTAAGCTCACGATACCGAGTTGTTGGGAAATAACGCAAATTCTAGATAAGCGATTTAAGAGAAGCAAGAATAGAAAAATAACACACAAATTTGATAACGGAGTTCGGCCAATCTTGCTTACGTCTCGGACCTGCTTCTGAGATCTTTTCTTGAAAAAGGAGAAATTACACAAGGTGTTTACAACGTTCCATGACTCGCTAATTACACCCTGAGAAAATTATTCTCAATTTTCTCTCACAAAAGCTTTTCTCTCTAAGCTTTTGTCTCAATTGGAATGAACACTTTGGATGATTAATTCATTACAATTACACATCTATTTATAGGAAAATTCACTCCTTGAATTATTCCTTAAATTAATGGTTCCTTAAATTGCTCCTTGTTTTGCTCCATGAATTGCTCCATGTTTTGCTCCATGTTTTACTCCATGTTTTGCTCCTTAATTTGCTCCTTAAATTAAGGAGCTTTATAACAGTTTGTTGTTTATTTATTTATTTATTGTCTTAAAAAAAGGTTCTTTCTTTGGAGTGAAGTAGATTCATTGCATCACTTAAATTATCCTACTCTAAAGAGAAATAAAATTTTGGGTTAAAAAAAGGTTCTTTTAGAAAACTATGTATATAATATGTATATTTTTTTAATTTTGTTCTATCATTATACAACTTTTATTAACTAAATTTTAGTAGAATAGTAAATTTAAAAAAAAATTATATAAATTAATACCTATAAAACTTATATATAATAATAAAAATAATACACATTAATATTAAATATATTCAATTAGACGAAATTTAATACTAAACAAATTTAAATTATCGTAATTCACCTTAAATGATATCAAACTGAATGAATTACAATATTAAATGATGGATTAAACTTTTTTTAATAATAAAAGTGTTATTTTTATAGTTATAAATTATAAAAATGTTATTTATGTTGATTTTCTTAAATTTTACTAGTTTAATTTTTTCGTTATTTTCTTAAAAAATTATAGATTTTATTTTGCATACAATTTAACTATTTATTATCACATAATATATAATTTATATAACTATTTATATTATTTAATAATTTTTTCCTTATGCTTGAATTTTCAAACATATTTATTATAGTTTATGTTTAATTTACATAGATATTAAAATATGTTATTTAGTGTTGTTATGATTTAATTTATATAATTTTAAATTTTTTAATTGAATAACAATACACATTTAATATATAACACTAATGGTATAATATTTAAAAATACTAAAATTTTAAAACATCAATTATGAACTTTTTTTATATTATTTTATAATAATTTGATTGAATAAATTATTAATTTTTATTTCGTCGTACACCGGGCATTTTTACTATTAAATTTATATGCATTATTTTTCTGAACATAAATCATGGTTTGATCTTTGATAATGAGGTTAATTTTTAAAGTCTAACCAAGAGTGTGATTTTGTATAGTATTTATTCAAACAAAATGATAATTAAAAAACTAAAATCATTTAAATTAATGATTAAACCATTCCTCAATTTATATATTGTGTACACTACGTAGAAATGAGCATTTTATCCGCAGTCATGGTTACTTGGTTACATTTCGATTATTACTTGAAAGAAAATTTTCAAAGACACGTTGGAAAAATGTATACACAAAATCGAACTCAACTGTACCCAAAATACATTTCAATTAATAATATATTTATATATATAAATAAAAAAATTTGTATTACATAGGATTCTAACCCAATTTTAAAGATAAGAGTATGTCATACCTATGCTATACTTGTTATTTGTTTAAACATGTGCAAATGTGCAAGTTAATTATTTAAGTTATAATTTACAACAATTTAAGCAAAATAATAAAATAAATATAAAACTCCATCCATTTTTAATTTAACCTCTATGTCCTCTCCTTATTAAACTTCAGTGAGATTATAAATATTTTTTTGCTAATAAAAAATTTAAGTGGTTTATACCGAAGAAATAATTATTTGAAAAAACAATGAAACTGAAGAAGAAATAAATAATTTTTCGATATATTTTCTTAATTTGTATAAGGTATGTACATTATGTATATATACAAATATTAATTATTATTTTAACAACCACCATGATTGAATCACATGGTTTACAGTTGTTTCTTAATCAAGATTGGTAAGCCCCGTGTATATTGATAGGCGATGATGTAGTATTTGTTAAATAAGTTGATGCAGTGTTTGTTGAATTCAACACTCCTTCTCAAGTTAGTGCATAGATGTTTTTCATACCCAACTTGATTGAAACTTCTATGAATACTCGAAATGAGACTATTTTAGTGAGAATGTGAATCAATTAATCTTCTCACTTAATTTTTGGTAATTTTAATGAATTTTCTTATAACTTTTTCCTTAATAAAGAATCTGTCAACTTTAACATGTTTTGTACGATCGTGTTAAACTAGATTATGAGTAATATCACATGTTGCTTTATTGTCACAAAAATAGGATAGAAGAAATAGTCAAAACGCACCCACACACGCCGCCAGAAGGAAAGAAAAAATTTTCTGGTGCATCCACACGTCGTCATGCGCCATTTGGAGGTTGAAGATACTGACGTGGGTGTACAGGTCGACTTGATTTGGCTCGCGGACGTAGCTGGTCCACACCTCAATTTGGCTCAGGTTTGGTTCAGTTCAACCGACGGTTCGGTATGAACCCAATTTTTCCAAATTTGGACGATTTGGTCCATTTTAAAGGTTTGAACCCAATTTTTTTCGATTTTGTCTTTTTAAAACCGTTTTGGTCCAGATTTCAAGTTTTTTAAACCAAATTTTTATCCGATTTTGTGTTTTTTATTCGACTTGGTCCATGTCTTCTTAAAAAAAAAACCATCGATTCAATATTCTTTATACTAGTTCTTACATTTTTCTTTCTAGTTTTGAAATTATTACACCATTTTCTAGTTTGTTTACCATAATATCATGATAGAGGGCACAATTTCAATACCTGTTGAGCAATCAACTCTAATTATTGTACAATCTGTCCATTCTGAAGGTGTTTTTAATACTGGAATTATTCTTACGGAGACAAATTATGATGTTTGGTCTCAAATAATAGAAATATATATTGCAGAGAGAGAAAAGCTCTCTTATATTCATGACAAAAATTTGCAACAAGAAAAAACATCAAAAAATTATAATAAGTGATATGCAGAAAGTCAAAAAGTAAAGAGATGGCTACTTATGTCAATGAGTCCAGAAATCATGAAGCGTTATTTACGCATACCTACTGCTCTTGAAATTTGGGGTGCTTTGGCAAAAGCATTCTATGATGGAAGTGACGAATTACAGGTATTTGTCTTAAACCAAAAAGTCTTTACTTCCAAACAAAATGAAAAATCACTTTGAGAGTATTATAGAGAGTTGACTGAAATTTTTCAAGAGCTAGACCATCGTGATAAGGTGGTCATGAAAGACCCTCATGATCTAATATCGTATCAGGAGTCTGTTGAAAGACTAAGGGTACATATTTTTCTTGCTGGATTAGATGATAAATTTGAGCATGTTCGTGGAGAAATTTTGCGAAAAGAAACCATCCCAAATTTAGGAGGGTGTTATTCCTTGATTCAACGAGAGGTAGTACATCGAATCTCATTGAAGGAAAAATCTGGAGGCGCTGACGCTTCCGCCATGATATCTCAAAATCATTCTTTTTCAAATCAGCAAGAACGAAGGGTGGTTGATAAATTATCATTTAAATGTACCCATTGTCATCAAAAGGGTCATACAAAAGAACCATGTTTTGAACTTATAGGATATCTTGACTGGTGGGATCACAACTGTGACTCTCGGAAGAAAAATTCAAGACAAATGTCTACTGTCACCATTGCTGAAACAACAAAGGATCATGTTGCAAGATCCTCAACAAATGTTGGTAAGATGCTTAAAAAATTTTCTCCTATTTTTAATAATACATGGATAATTGATCCAAGTGCAACTGATCATATGACATTCGATTCTAGACAAATCTCAAAACCATCTTCACATAAAAGTGTTTGCACTGCCAATGGTAACACAATCTCAGTTATTGGGGAAAGATCTTTGTCTCTCACTAGTAGTTTGAATTTAGATTCAATGCTAGTTGTTCCCTTTTGAATATAACCTTATATCTGTTTCTCAAATAACCACTGTTTTATCTTGTTTTTTTATTTTTTGGCCTGACTCTTGTGTATTCAAGGACATCCAAACAAAGCAAACGATTGGTCGTGGTGTTAGGTAAGGAAACATGTATTATTTGGACTTGGATTCAACAAATCATGCACTAGTAGCAATTGGATCTAAAAAGGATGAATCAAATATATGGCTATGGCATAGGAGATTGGGTCATGCTTCTTTTGGATATTTAAAGAAATTATTTCCAAGTTTATTTTTGAACTTATATCTTTCTACTTTAAAATGTGATGTCTGTGAACTAGCAAATAGTCATCGTTCCTATTTTCCTATAACCTTAAATAAAAGTTCATTTTCGTTTTTGGTTATACATTCTAATGTATGAGGTCTTTCCAAAGTCTTTACTTTGGGAGGATCACGTTGGTTTGTTACATTTATTGATGATTTTAGTATAATGACTTAGGTCTGTTTAATGAAATCTAAAAGTGAGGTAAATTTATTATTTAAAAATTTTCATAAAATACATATTTGTATGGGTGTTTGAATGAGATTTTTTTTTCGAGAAAAAATATTTTTCAGAGAACAAGAGCTTCAAATTTGTACAGAGTAACGACTTGATTCCGATACCATAAAGAAATAATTATTTAAAGAAACAATAAAACTGAAGAAGAAATAAATGATTTCTCCGATATATTTTATTAATTTGTATAAAACATGTACATTATTTATATATATAAATATTAATTACTATTTTAACAACCATCATGATTGAATCACATAGTTTACACCTGTTTTCTAATCAAGATTAATAGACGTCATGTATATTAGTAGACAACGAAGTATTTGTTGAATAAGTTAATGCAATGTTTATTGAATTTAACATATATTGTAATAAATTTTACTATTTTATTATTTAAGTCACTTGTTTAAAATCATAATTTATACTGTTTAATAAAAAATATAAAAATATAAAAATATAAAATAATAACTTAATAAAAAATAATTATTTTTCGTACATCTCCCTGCCCAAAACCCGATCGTTAATACCCATCCTAAAACTACTCCAATTTTCGTGTAGTTTAGAGAAAATAGTTATATGTTCAAACTCGGACACAATTATATCAAAATTCTCCCAGGTGTGTCTTTGTGCCTATTCCTAGCCGTACAAATACATTAAATATTTTGGCTTTCACCGTACAATATTATATTATAATTAACCAATGATAATATAATAATATATAATTTATGTTTATAATATTATGTAATTTATTTTATGCATTTTTCTTAGTATCAAAATAATTTAATTATAAAATTTTATTTAAATAAATATTCAATTTATTTTTATATTTTTTACGTTTAAAAATTTTTTTAAAAAATATTTTAAATTTTATTAAAAAAAATTGTAACATATATTTTAAAATTAAAAATTCAAAAAAATTAAATCAAATATAATAAATCAAAATTTATACACAATAATATAAATTTTATTCTATATAATATAAGTTTACATTTTAAAAAACATACCTAAAAATATGTAAATTATGTTTTAGCAACCTAACATTGCATAATTACATATATTAAAGAAACCAAAGTGTAAAGTCACTGGTCGGTGTAACTAAAAACTTTGAGATTATTAACTCATATATATTTAATTGAAACTCAAATCTTATAATATGAACATATCTAAATAAATTTTTTTATTAAACAACAATTCATTATGATCACTTTTCTTTATATATGGTAAATTTTTGACCATCTATTTAACTAATTATACAAGTGCACCATTAGCGGTAAAGGAGTAAAATTGAACGTAAAATAAGCATATGTTGAAACAAATGTAACTTTGTTAAAAATATAAATAAGTAAAACACACTTTTTTTTGTATAATCTAAGTTGTCTTTGTAGATAGAATAATGCTAGACAATAGCTTTAAATTGAAAAATATATATTGATGTGTTAAAAATTTATTAATTTATGTATTTACATAATGTTTTGAAATGATAGTCTCCCACTTGAGCTCAAAATACATCTCAACAACACAACAAGCCTCTTAGACCTAGTGACATGCTAGGCATTCTATTTATCTCATCTAAACTCACATGGAATTGTGATTTGTTCTCGACATGATTTTCTGTTGCTTTATTTGGTTGAGATCTCTGTTCCGTAGAGCTGCGTTCTTGTTCCTAGAACTTTCCATTCTCTGTCAGTGCAGTTGGGTATAAATGTTAAATGTATTGTATTATTCTATCGTATATATTTTATTTAATGTTTTTAATAAGTTAATGAATTAAAGTTATTTCATCTCATCTTATCTAAAGTCATTTCAACTTATCATGTTTATTATAGATAATTATAATTATTAAAGATAACATGTTTCATTTTTTCATTATTTTTATAATTTCACTTGTCTTATTTAAGCTCATTTGTCACAAATGAGATATCTTATTATATATTATCTCATTGATATCTCAACCACAAAATTCATACATTATATCATGAGTTAATAATAGGACATTTAATTTCATTTAATACCTTTATAATCAAGCTTGATTTCGTTTCTTTGTTTATTAAAGATGAGGTTGTCAAACTTCTTGACTAAAAAATCAAATAGGAGGTTTTTTTTTGGAGGGGGAGACTTTGAAATATGAAAACAAGAATTTCCCCTCAATTTGACAATTGGGTGTCATGTACCATATAGAACATAAGATGTGTTGCTCGATGGATGACCAAAATCACTTATATTCATTTTGTGTAAATGAGAGATTTTGTTCTTAGCAACTCAAATGTTATTGCTAATATCTATGGATGCCTTGAGAAGTTAAGACTTCTATGCATGTTTAGGTACATCCCTTCAATTATGGAATTAGATGATAGAGCATACCTAGCTAGCACCCAAGCTAAAAAGTGTGGAGATAACATCTTGGTCAACATAAATACGGGGACGGGTTTGGTTTTTAATCGTGTAATTTCGGGGACGGGTTCGATTTTGGGTAAAAACCGAACATAAATACGCGGGTACGGTTCGGTTACGGTTATACTAAAAACCATACCCGCCCGTACTCGAAATTAATTATATTTATTTAAATAAATTATATATTAATTAAAATTTATTTATTTTTAACCTAATATATAAACCTAACCTAATTTATGCTTGTCGTGATGCTGTCCTAATCCCTAATTCCCTACTCTCTCAGCGCCTCATTTTATTTTCCTAATCTCTCATTTTCTTTCATTTTCCTTCCAATCTTCCATCTGCAGATCAGAATTCAAAGATACATCTCTCACAGTGTGCCGGCATTTGCCAAGCACAAGGGTTTTCTCCATTTCTTGCATCTTCTCCAACCGCTGCATCTTCGCTCGTCCACTGGGGCCCACTCACAGCGTACGTGTCAAGTGCGAGAAGAAGAGAAAGGTAAAGTAGATAATAAAAACCTTGTGTATGGAGAATAAACTTGTATTATGATTTATGTAATGTTAATAAGTGTGCTGTGGAAGTGTATGTGTTGTGTGCTCACAGAAAGTGTGCTAAAATTATGTAATATGTGTGATGTGGAAGGAAATGTGTGTTGTGGAAGTGTATGTGTTGTGTGCTCACAGAAAGTGTGCTAAAACTGTGTAATATGTGTGATGTGGAAGGAATTGTGTGTTGTGTGCTTACAGAAAGTGTGTAAAAGTGTAGTGAAATGTGTTGTGTAAATTGTGAACCAATGTGCTAAAACTGTGTGTGCTAAAACTGTGTAATATGTGTGATGTGAAAGGCAATGTGTGCTGTGGAAGTGTATGTGTTGTGTGCTCCGTAAAGTGTGCTAAAGCGGTAATATGTGTGATGTGGAAGGAAATGTGTGTTGTGGAAGTGTATGTGTTGTGTGCTTTCGCGTAAAAGTGTGCTAAAACCGTGTAATATGTGCGATGTGGGAAGGAATCATTGCGTGTTGTGTGCTTACAGTAAAGTGTGTAAAAGTGTAGTGAAATGTGTTGTCAGGTAAATTGTGAACCAATGTGCTAAACTGTGTGCTAAAAGCGTGTAATATGTGTGATGTGAAAGGCAATGTGTCTTTGTGGAAGTGTACGTGTCAAGTGTGCTCACGTAAAGTGTGCTAAAACTGTGTAATATGTGTGATGTGGAAGGAAATGTGTGTTGTGGAAGTGTATGTGTTGTGTGCTCACAGAAAGTGTGTAAAAGTGTAGTGATATGTGTTGTGTAAATTGTGAACCAATGTGATAAAACTGTGTGTGCTATTTAGTGTGCTAAAACTGTGTAATATGTGTGATGTGGAAGGCAATGTGTGTTGTGGAAGTGTATGTGTTATGTGCTCACAGAAAGTGTGTAAAAGTGTAGTGAAATATGTTGTGTAAATTGTGAACCAATGTGCTAAAAATGTGTGCTAAAACTGTGTAATATGTGTGATGTGAAAGGCAATGTGTGCTGTGTAAGTGTATGTGTTGTGTGCTCACAGAAAGTGTGCTAAAACTGTGTAATATGTGTGATGTGGAAGGAAATGTGTGTTGTGTGCTCACAGAAAGTGTGTAAAAGTGTAGTGATATGTGTTGTGTAAATTGTTAACCAATGTGCTAAAACTGTGTGTGCTATTTAGTGTGCTAAAACTGTGTAATATGTGTGATGTGGAAGGCAATGTGTGTTGTGGAAGTGTATATGTTGTGTGCTCACAGAAAGTGTGTAAAAGTGTAGTGAAATGTGTTGTGTAACTTGTGAACCAATGTGCTAAAACTATGTAATATGTGTGATAAAACTGTGTGCTAAAACTGTGTAATATCTGCATTTAGTACAAGTGGTAGAGTAGTGAGCAAACATCGTAGTAGATTCAAAGAAAACACATTGGGAGCTTTGATGTGTACTCAAGATTGGTTATGGGCTAATATTTATAAACAAGGTATAAGTTTATATATTTAATATATATTATATTTTATTAACACTTGTTTTAGTATTATATATTAATTATTTAATTATGTATTTAAATATTTTATAATTTATTCAGATATGTTATCTCCTTGTTCATCTGCTTTCACTATTAATATTGCATAAGATGATGCTAAGGTAAAAAATTTACATTATTGATTAATCAATTTATTATTTTGGTTTATAAAAGTTTATTTATATGTTTGATTTTTGCAGGAAATGCGTATAGTTGATGATGAATAATTAGAAGAAAGAAGTTTTGATTTATTATTGTAATCGAAGTTTTCTTAAATTTATTTAATTAGATTTCAATATTTGTATTAGTTTATAATTTTTTTTATATCTTGTGTTTCTTGTTTATATCATTATATGTATTTAATTTTATCTAGATTCATAGAAATATATATTATTAAATGTTAAATTTTTTATCATAAACTCAAAATAACAAATTCAGATAATAAATTCAATATCAATCATTTGTTTTTGTTGAATTGTATTGTTAAAGGGCGCTCAATTGAATATGATTTTGAAAAACGGTTTTTTTTGGTTTTTTTCAATAACTATCCCGAACTGTTAACCGTGGGTAAAAAATTGTCCCCGAACTGCAACGGTTTTCAGGCGGTTTCGGTGACAGATTTTATAATTCGGTTCGGGGATGGTTATATTCAAATCCATCCCCGCCCGTCCCCGTGCCCATCCCTAAACATAAGTGTTTCCTTGATTGATAATCTAAAGAAGAGAGAGAGAGAGAAAGAAAAAAAAGGGTATATCCTAACAGAAAATGAGTAAATGAATACTTATTATATATAATTATACTGTGTATTTATATTTCAAACCATCTTAGTGTAATGTAACTAATCACTGAATGATGTGTTGTTCCATTCTAGAGTATAGCTATAAGAAACCTATAACAGACTTCTTAAGCTATTAACAGTCTATTAACATAGTTTAAAATTCTCTCATGGTTGCACAATCTCTTAATGAACACTGTATAAACATCAAGATCTTCTTATTATAGTCAACAAACTTATGACCAACTAAGGCTTTAGTCATTATATCTACAATTTGCTCTTGTGTGGGTGTAACAGCAATTCGCAATTTACCAACAATTACTCTCTCCCTTACAAAAATCAATTTCCACGTGTTTGATTTTAGCATGAAAAATTGGATGTTTGACCATGTAGAATGTACTTATATTATCATAACAGATAAAAGGAGATCTTAGTACTACAATATGATGTTTATCCAAGACTTTTTGAATCCAAATGGTTTCAATCACTAAGAGAGCTAAATCTTTAAACTTTACTTCACTATATACCTTAAAACCACATTATGTTTTCTAGAGTTCAAAGAAATCAATAAATCTCATCGATATACACAATATCCATCAGTGATCTCCTGTCATCCTGACATGAGACCCAATCAGCATCAATGTAAATTATTAAATGCAATTCTTTTGACTTAGATAACATCAACCTATTATCAAGGATTGTTTTGAGGTATCTAAGCAAGCATTTTGTAGTATTCCAACGAGTATAATGGAGGAAGTGAAGGTATTAACAAAGATTGTTAACTATTTTTGGCCTAGTCAAGATACAATATTGTAAGGCACTTACGATAGTACAATACATATTAGCATATATAAGTGGCTCACCATTAAATTTAGAGAGCTACTTACTTGTAATAATAGGTGTGGGAACTGGCTTGATATCATGAAGTTGAACTTTATCATATTGTAAGGCACTTACGACAATTCAATACATATTAGAATCTACAAGTGGCTCATCATTAAATTTAGAGAGCTACTTACATGTAATCATAGGTTTGGGAATTGGCTTGATATCATGAAGTTGAACCTTATCATGTAAATCTCAAATATATTTGGTTTGACTCATTTAGAAACCATCGTGAGTTTTGTAAACTTCCACACTGAAGAAGTTATTCAATTCACTAAAATCCTTTAGGGCAAAAGCTAAATTAAGATGATAATTGAGCTCTTAAATAAGATAAGGATTATTTCCAGTTATCAGGATTTCATCAAAATAAATCAAAAAGATGATATTTCCATTCTTATGGTAACACGTCATAGATGCATCAAAGTTAGAATCCTAGACCCCCTACTAAATAAGGCATCCATTTAGCTTTAAAAATCATGCTCTTAGGGCTTGCTTGATGTCATATAGTGTATTCCTCAATTTACAAACATAGTGAGGAAAATAAGCACATTCAAAACAAGTAAATTGTGTCATATGGACTTTTTCCTCAATATTACCATTTATGAAGATTGTGTTTATATCAAGCTGTCTAATAGCCCCATCCTTGAAGACTACAAGTGTGAGCATAATAAATGGTAATGGGATTAAATACTAGATTAAAACTTTCAGTGTAGTCTATAACAACTATTTTTTGAAACTTTTAGCAATCACATGATATTTGTACTTGTTAAATGTTCTATTAGCCTTTAATTTGGTACAATGAACCCATTTGTTACTAATAATCTTACCATGCTTTGTAGGGGATACCAACTCCTATGTTTTATTTGCAATAAGAGCATCAAATTCTACTTGCATTACTACTTTCCACTCAGGAATAGCTAGCACTTCTTAGACTAAAATGAGCTTAATGAGTATAATAGGTGCAAGAAACATTTTGGGCTTAAAGACCCTGGTTTTGGCTCGGGTGAGCATGTGACGAGTATTGGATGATTTAAGAGTATGGTGAATGGTAGATGGTGCTCAAAAACCATAGGATGAGGAATTTCATATGGTGTTTAAAAAGATATAATGGGTGAGTTTGCATAAGAAGATAAGGATGTGGAAGGAGAAAAAGTAGTATAATCAAGTAACATACAAAAAAGTGAATCATTGTTTGATATAGGTGTTGGTGTAGAGTCAAAAGGTAAAGTATTAGGTGAAGTTGATAGTGATGGATTAGTAGGTGTAGGTGTAAATGTAGAGGTAGGAAGGAAGGTGGTATTCGTTGGACTAGAAACATTTGGCTCAAGAATAGAGAAAATATGTATTGGATTAAAGTTGTTGTAAACATATGAATGAACTAACACCGTGGGAATAACTACAATGAAAAGAACATAAGAGGTAGAAAGTATAGGTGTGCTGGTAGTAGGATTCTTAAAAGGAAAATTTTGTTCATTAAAAGTGACATAGTAGAAATAAAAACTTATTAAAAACTGGTTCTAAACTCCAATATCCTTTATGTGAAACAACATACCCTAAAACACATAGGGTAAGAACTGAGGGTCCAATTTGTTTGTGTTGTAAGATCTTAGGCAAGGGAAGTAGAGGTAACCAAATACTCTAAAATAATAAAAATCAAGTTTAGCATGAAACACTAAATCCAAAAGGGAAACCAAATTAAGAGTTATAAAGGTAATTTTGTTTATTAAATCAACAACAATTTTAGAGGCATATCCTAATAGGGAAGTGAAACTACAGACCTCATAAGGATGGATAAAATATTTTTAATGACATGTCTATTTTTGTTTTCAACTATATCATTTTGAGAGGGTGTATGAGGATAAGCAATCCTTCTAGTTCATCCCCCTTGAAACATATAAGTTTGAAGACTTTTTAATTCAGTTTTACTATCACTTTTTATGAAACTGCCTAAACACCATAGCATCTAAATGCCAAAATTTTTAAGTAGCTTGAATTCTAATATAAGTATATAAATCCATTGAAATCGAGAGTAGCCATCCACAGAAAGAAGAAAATATTGCATACCATGTATTTAGGTAATATGTGTTGGTTCCTATAAATCCACATGGACAATGTCAAACATGCATTGAGACCTTTTATGTATATGAGAAATAGGAAGTTTGTGTGACTTACCTAACTGGAAAGCATTACAAACACTAGGATAAGCATCAAGTCTTAACACTTTATTCATTTGTTCAACTACATATTGTACAATGATAGAATGAGAGTATCCTAGTCTTTTATAAAGTAAAGTGCCACTAAATTATAGGTTACCTGACTAGTACAAACTTGTTATTGTTGTGGTGAAGTAGATGATGTCATTGATACCTTATAGTGGAAATTATCAATTACTCTAATCAAAAGATTAGCCTTGGTAGTCATGTGCTTCACAAAGAAAGAACTAGTGAAAAATCCCACTGAAATATTATTATCTTCACACAATTTTCTTGTAGAGATTAATTTTTTCTCAAATTGAGGCACACATAACAAATCATTTAATTTCAATTGGAATGAAGTATTAGACATAACACCAGAATGATAATGAGTTATGGAAATGGTAGAACCATTACCTAGCATGTCATGCCCCAAAAAAGGTAAATGAGATAAAAAAAGGGATAAATTTTAAATTATGTTTAAAGGAAATGTTTTTAATGATCATGAAAATTTTAATTCAAAAACCATTTGAATATCAATTCTTTTTAAACTAATTCATGTGCCTTTAAGATTTTCTATTCTTAGAGTAAAAATATAAATTTATAGATTTAAGCCCAAGATATTTATAAAATCAATTAAAATTTATCAAAATAGTCTCAACCTACCTAATTGTAAATTATATTAACCAATATATTAAATAAGGTTTCATGTCAAACCTTGTAATATTTGAATCTACCGTATAAAATATTCATGTCTTCATTGCCATTATCTTGACATACACAGTTGAGAGGTAAGGAAGAGTGAGGGGTGAAGTACACAACATACAATGTGGGGAGAGTTTTTTCCAAACTCGGGTATACTTGGACTTCTTTGCTTCTGAGGAATCGGGGGAGTGTATGTTCTAGGTATCCCAGAACATGCTCATAAAATATAACATATGCTATTGGGTATAATCCAATGCGTGAAATAAAACCCCATATATATTGGTCATCTACATACATGAGTACATGTGCAAACCAACTTTGAGAGGCATGTGAGTTTGCCTCCAACCCCATGTACTATCACAATGCATATGGAACATGTATCGGTCAAATCACAACACATAGGACCTCATCTACGGGTAAGTCGAATACAAAATATAATAGGGCATCTAACTCTAAGGCCTATGTGCAGTGAATGAATTCACAATAGATGGAAATCTCCAAACATAACTAAAAGTTCAACTCTGAAGCCCATATGGGAGCAACAATCCATGACCATAATAATCCACTGTCATATATAGACACCACAGACAAAAAAACTCCAAAGACACTACTAAAATATGTGCTTATGGCCTCAGTTTTTAACCGTGACCATGGACCTATGGCCTCGGTTATAAGAACCGAGGCGTCATTACCTATGGCCTCAGTTTTTCAATAACCGAGGCTACATATGTGACCTATAGTCTCGGTTTTTCAATAACCGAGACCATATGTGCAACCTATGGCCTCAGTGTTTTGATAACCAAGGCCATAGGTGACACATATGGCCTCAGTTATTGAAAAAACGATGCCATAAATCTCACCTATGGCCTCGATTTTGCTATAACCGAGGCCATAAGTCTTACCTATGGCCACAGTTTTGCTATATAACCGAGACCATAAATAATCAAAATGAATTATTATTACATTAAATTTTCAAATATAAATTAAAAAAAATTAAGATTAATTATATTAAATTTAAAAGAGATATTACATTAAAGTTTAATAAAAAACGATACAATAAAACACATAATAAAAACTAACTAATTAAAGAATTCCAAAAATATAAAAAAAATACAAGAAACAACTTTAAAGCTGCTAACAGTCTACAATCTAAATCAATCTGAAAAAGAGTAAGTCCCATTGTAATAATGCTATTCTTCAAAATCTTTGTCCTTGGTAGCATGTATTAATTTCCTCATAAAAAAACAACATCTAGTATAAGCATACCAACATCCAGTGTCCATGAATATAATCCTGCATATACAACATCCAGAACATAATAGTTCTTTCTACTTATTTATTCTTAATATATAGGTTACATCATAATTATAATGTCACAAAAATGTCTATAATAAATGACATTGTGGGATAGTACCTATGAATATAAACATCTACTATATATAAACATACCAACATCCAAATTACATGAATATAAGCAATATCTCATATTAACCCAATAAGTTCTTCAATCTACATATGTTCCTACATATACAAAAAAATGGCAAAATAAGTAGTTCTTCAACCTATTCAAGAGTGACAATCATGGAATTCTTATCTAGTCTCAAAGTAAATTTATGATACTCGATATAAAACAAAAAACAATTGAGATACGATTCAAGAAAATTAGTAATACACATATCAATAACAACAACAACATTATTATTTAGTACTACTCATATCAATAACAACAACAACATTATTATTTAGTACCATCCATATCAATTACGTATGACAGAGATCCAAACAAAGGGTCCTTGCAAGCGTTGGACAATACCCATATCAATAACAATGACAACATTATTATTTAGTACTACTCATATCAATAACAACAACAACATTATTATTTAGTAATACCCATATCAATTATGCATAACAGAGATACAGATGAAGGGTCCTTGCAAGTGTTGGACAATACCTATGAATATTATAAGCATCTATTATATATGAGCATACCAACATCCAGATTACATGAATATAAGCAATACCTCATATTTACACAATAAGTTCTTCAACCTACATTTGTTCTACATATACAACAAATGGTTCATAATAACTAGTTCTTCAACCTGTTCAAGAGTGACAATCATGGAATTCTTATCTAGCCTCTAAGTAAATTTATGATACTCGATATAAAACGAAAAATTGAGATACAATTCAACAAAATCAGTAATACCCATATCAATAACAACAACAACATTATTATTTAGTACTACCCATATAAATAACAACAACAACATTATTATTTACTAATACCCACATTAATTACGCATAAAAGAGATACAGACGAAGGGTCCTTGCAAGCGTTGGACAATACCTATGAATATTACAAGCATCTACTATATATGAGCATATCAACATCCACATTACATGACTATAATCATGCATATACAACATCAAGAACACACAAGAGTCCTATCTACTTCTTGTTCTAAAAATGAAACAGGAAATCCAGATTTTTGATTAAAAAACCAGTCATGAACATCCCACATCATTCACCTTACCATTTTATTTGACTATATGGTGAGTTATAGTTGTAAGAATCAATTGGTGAATTCTGCCCACTCATTTCACATCTCATCAACTTCAGTATCAGTGTAAGTTCCTTCACGATTAAGTCAGAATGTATGCTACCAAGACGCCACAAGACACACACATATATATATGCACACACGCGCATACACACACACACACACATATATATATTGTTAGCTAATTAACTAAAAAATTAAAATCATGAATAAAATAAGAAATAAAAATACACAAAATTATTGAAATTATTAACAAGACAATAATAGAAACAAGTAGATTGCAGATAATTATCGTCATAAACATAAGGACATAATACCCACATGTTACCAAATCATCTTGCTTAGTTATTATAACTTTATTTTCTTATATTCATATGATTTAATTTTTAATACACATTAAAAAAACAAAACTTTATATATAAAAAGATTATTTCATAGAATTAAATCTATTTAGATTATATAAACTACCTACAAAAAATTCATACAACTTTATCTTATAATTATACTACCTAATTTTTTTAATATTTAACTCCTGACTTTTGACAACGCTATAATAAATTATTAGGTTAATGAAATCCTTGCTAAAAAGAATTAATATTATGTGGGCTCTTTGGTAAAGTTATTGTATTTATTTTCTTTCAGCATGTCACATCTCATACAGAAAGAATCTATTTCATGTTCATTTTGATTTAACAAAAAAAAAATAGTAAACAATATTAAAAGTAATAGTTTTATTTATTTTGATTCCTTCTTGCTTGGATTAATCCACGAACAAAAATAATTTCAGGTTTTTGTAAAAACAATTAGCATGAACTACACATATCAATCAACTTTTGGCAGTACTCTAATAAATTATTTTAAAAAATCTTTGTTAATAAAAAACTCTTTATTTTAGCATTATCTGATCTTCTGCATTACCAATTAAAATAACTTAACTACAAGGGCTTATTAATTATAGAAGATATTAAGAAGTTAACTTTATTTTTATTCTGTAAGATTAATATCAGAAATATGTGAAGTTTTATTGTTTGCATTAACATTTAAATCAAACAAATTCTGAAAGCAATTGATTGTGTTAGTGAGACAGAGGAAACAGAAAAGGTTAAAACATACCTAAAGTAGTAGAACACTTTCTTTCTCCATCAATAGTATCCAGAGCTGTCATAACAAAAACAAACCGAAGAAGAAATGTAAACAACAAAAGGGAATAAAACAGCAATTTAATTAGATTGTGACTTTCTCGTTAAATTAAATTATTTTAACATACAATTTAATACTAAATTCCAAAATTTTGACTCACCATTGTGTTTAAATTATTTTAATAATTATATTTTTCTATTAATTAACGCCTAATTACATTGATAATTATAAAAATAATTTGTGATTAAGATTTAGATGTTAATTAGAAAATTAGGATCATGTCTATTAAAATTAAATCATGCCAAATAAATTGTTTTGAATATCTATGTGTGAAAGAGATCGGAATTAGTGGACAAATTGTATAGTGAAACCTAATATGCAAATCTCCCTTCGTTTTTTAATTAGTTAGCATATTAATTGATAATATAAATAATTTTCTAGATACAAAAATTGAAACCTAATTTATTAATTATGTGTTACTTATTTTATGTGATAAAAACATTTATACATGTTCAATAAAAGTATTTCAGGACCAAACAGGAAAAAAAATTGTAAAAAGCATTTTCAAGGTCTAGAAAGCACAAATTGTGTTTACCGATAAAAACACATCGTCTTTTATGTGTTTTTATCTGGAACCACTTTTAACATAAATACAAACAAACAGATACTAATATACTTGTTTCCAAATGATTTAAGCATATTAATTGATAATTGAAATTATCAAATTATTTTCTCAATAAATCCTCAATTTGTATAACAAATTTTATGCTTATTGATTTTCATTTCAGTTGGTATGCACTTAGAAGTAGGAAAAAAAAGCTGCAATGTAAATGAAGATTATCTCAATGCCTTAAGAACCAAATCTTATACTCACAAAATCTAAACTCATCGAATGAAAATCTAAACATACTTCCAAAATATAAACTCGCCAAATGAAAATTTGTAAATCCATTAGCTTTTTTGCAAATGAAAATTTGTATAGGCTCATCGGCATGTATATAAATATTCTTCCAAAAGCTAAACTCAGCAACAATAGCCAGTTCCAAAATCCTTAAAAATGTTTCAAATCTGATGCAATACAATGAAAAAAAAATTCAGAGGCAATTATCAGATAACAGGAGATGGATTTGTATAACACTGAAAAAATAACCCTAACTAAAATGTATTATGCGCAGAACTAATGTACTAAGAATCAACACATATGAATTGATATTGTAAAAATTGAGGGTATCACACTTATTAGGAGCTGCATCGTGAGTGACGACACTACAAATGGCCGGCGATGAGTGCGAATATGAACAGAAAAGAAATAGAGAGAAAAGAAGAAGCTACTAGAAAGGAACGAGTGCAAGGGAGGTGTTGGAAAGGAGAAGCTGCTATAAGTCTACAATTTCTTCAGGTGCGGCGCGGTGCGACGATGATCGGTATATTGAAATGAAGGATTTGCGTTTTGTTGGGAGAAAGGGATTTGCGTTTTGCTGGGAGAGAGGGAGGGTTAGACGTATGGTTCTTAATATATATATATATATATATATATATATATATTACTGCGCGCGATCAGCGCGCTAAATAATTCTAGGAAAAAAATTAAAAAAAAAGAGGGAAATATGGGAAAGGGAGAAAAAAAGGTGAAAAACATTATATATATATATATTATATAAGAAATAAAAATACATTAAATTAAATTAAATTAATAATAGAGAAAAATAAAAAAAATGTAAATTAATTTTTGTATTTTTTTAAATGAATAACATACAGTATTTTAATATTAAAAATTCTATTATTTTAATTATAATCACAGTCATCTAGTAATCCTATCTATATAAATTTATTTATATATATTTAAATATTTTTTGTAATTTAACTTATAACTACGATTATTGAAAAAACCGAGGTTATATGTATACACTATAGCCTCAATTTTTATCAAACTGTGGCCAAAAACCTATGACCTCGATTTTTAAAAGAACCGAGGCTAAAATTTTGAGACCAAAAGTATTTATTGTAGTAGTGAGATACATGTGTATGCGATGACCGAGGCTAAAATTTTGAGATCAAAAGTACATATTGTAGTAGTGAGATACATGTGTATGCGATGCATACCTACAATTCATCCAAAAAAGTCCAGTGTAACCAATATCCTAAGGGTATCATACTTTATAAGATAACATAAAGATATACTCCCTATAAAATAAAACCATTTTTGTTATGCATGTATAAAAATCTCAAATTTCATGCTCATTTCATATCAAAGTCTACTACTCATTTTATATCAATACTTATTACATATAATTTTTCAATGTATGCATATAAAAAATGTTTATAATGAGTATTTCATTTAAATAATAATTATATCATTATTTATAAAAAAAATCATGGTATCTAGTTTCACTTTTTATTCATAATACATGATGCATAACAGTTTCATTAAAATAATGCATGAATTAAAAGGTTAGAGCAAGAACACCTACTTCGAAACCTTGATTCAAACACTTGAATATTTATCCTAAAAATTTCCTCCAAAATGTATCAAAAAACCCAAATGCTTAGACAGGGAGAAAGCTTCTAGAGGGAGGGAGAAAAGAGAAAATATTTTGTGTGGGAGAGTGGTGGAGCTTGGCCTTTTGTAGGCAAATTTTTTGGATGCTTGCTACCCATGGAAATGGGTGTAGCGAGGGTCTGACGATGGTCTAGCTAGGGCTTGGTGAGAGTCTAGTGAGGGTTGATAAGAGCTAAATTATTGCATTTTGTTATGATTTAAATGTTGATATTTGTGTGAAAATTGTGTTTATTTGATTATTTAATCCACAAATGTCATTTCACGGGTATTTCGTGTTTAAAGTGCAATTTCAGGTAAAATCATGATTTTGGAGAAGTTAGGGACAAAGTACAATGATCGGGATTGAGGAAGCACGGATTTTCGCCAAGTGAATCTCGCCGTCGGCCAAAGTACTCTCGCCTCCGACCAAAGTGTCTCGCCGCTGGCGAAAATCTTGGTGACGGCCAAAATCAAAAAAACAAAATGTAAATTGCCAGAAATCTCGCCGCAACGAGAATAATGTCGCCGCCGACGATTTTTGTCCGAAAAACACATTTTTTTTGTTGTTTTGTTCCAAAATTGCCCCCCAAACCCTAGATCTATATATAAATTATGATGGAGAAAGAGTGGGACGGCAGAGAGAGCAGAATTGAGTTATTTTTGAAGGAGAAAAGGAAATTTTGGAGAGAAAGGTTGAAGAAGCTTGAAGGATCATCACCATTGTTGCTACCAAGTCTTCCTCTTCAAGAGTTTTTCATCTCTTCTCCTTAGCTTTTATTTTCTGCATTTTATTCAGATTGTTTGTTCATGGATTCAATTGAGAATATGTTTGTTCTTATTTTCGTTATGAACTAATTCGTTTTTGCTAAGGCTATGATGTAGTTGAATCATGAAAATCTGATTTCTTGTGTTATCGTTATATGAATTCGTTGTTTTCAAATTGAGTATTTATTTCCATGCTTAATGCTTTTAAATTTCTGATCAAGATTTAAATGATTTGTTGCATTATATTGAGACCGAGAGGAGATGTGTAATGAACGCTTCTTGTGATAAATACCGTATGTTGAATGCGAGTTTGACACCTAATGCATGATGTTTGTGGTTATTCTAGAAATTCCATAAATCATAATGCGCTTATTTGTGATTAAATCTTCATAGAAATATAGTTGGTTTTCATAGATAAGTAATTCTAATATAACTCGAGAGAGAGTATTAGATAAGTTTGGGTTTTTCAACCATCACTTTTAACTTTGATTCTCATATAACATAACTTGAAATCGGATTGAATTGATTTAGCGAAATCAAATGCCTTAGTGTTTTTAATAATTTGTGAACAACATTAAATTTTGTTATTTGCGTTAGTTTTAAGTTAATTTACTTCTTAAATAAATTCAAAAATTCGGTTTTCAAATAAAATTAGGATTAGTCAATTTCGGTACTTAGTAATGCCATTCCTTGTGGGTTCGATATCCGTACTTTTGTACACTTTATTACTTGAACGATTCATACACTTGCGAAAATACGCATCAAGGGTCAAGTGAGGTACTTAAAAACTTTCCAATTTTTTCTTATTTGATCTGATTTTTTCACACTAAAAATTTCTAGTACATTTCTATACTTAAAAAATTGATAAAAGTTTATTTTTAGACACTTTAATTATTTATAAAAAACTTTATGAGGTTTTACATTCCTACCCCTTTAAAGAAATTTTTTTTCTCAATTTAAAATTCCTCAAATAAGTAAGAATATTTGAGCAAACATCTAGCTCTAAATCTCAAGTTGCATTTTTAATGCCATGATATCTAAATTGAACTTTCATTAGCAATATTACTCTCCTTCTCAAGTTCATGACTTGAAAATCCATTATCGCCACAACTTTTTCATATGATGCATATTTCTGTAATGACAACTCTATCCAATCTAGGATAGCAGTTTGATTTCATTTGACATTTTCATAAGACAAAACACGTGACAAAAAATTATGAACTTATAACAATTATTGGGATAATTTTGGCTGATATGCTACATATTCAATCTTTTTTGTAATTTTGAATGGTCCAATATATCATGAGGCTAACTTTATTTTTATTCCAAAACGAGTTACTCTTTGAGATTGATCCTTGAGAAAAATCTAATTATCTACTTTGAAGTTCAATAATCATTTTCCATGATCAACGTAACTCTTGTATTGGCTTTGAGATGTACGAAGGTTATCCTATGCACTTCTCCCATGATCTTTTTTTTCATCACTTCAAAATTGTATATCGTTATTTGTATAAGACTTCATATAGAGTTATTCCAATACTTATATAACAGCTATTATGGTAGGAGAAATCAATTATTAGTGATTTTTCGATTTAATTTCTTCACTCTATGACACATATCTGCAACATATTCCCTAATTTTTGAATAATCTTTTCAAATTGTCCAATAATTTCAAGATGATACTCTATACTACACAACAGTTTCATTCATAAAACTTCTTGTAATAATTCTACAAATGAGAGGAAAATTTTTGGATCTTGATCTTACACAATTGTCTTCGATACACCACGATTGAGTCTTATCTTTTCATCATCAAATGTTGTTTTTTTAGATTAATCTACAATATTTTTCACTTTGTTCCACCAGTAAGTTCGTTTAAAATTATGATATATCGTATACTTTTGAGATGTATTGTAACTTCTATACTTTTTTTCTTCATGGTTTCTAAAGAATCTTTATCTAAAGTTGTTATCTTCCCATTAAGATGGATCATCCCAATAAGAATAATCTTATATTCACTATTTCTTCCTCTGATAATCTTCACCATTCTTTGTATACTTTGGAATAGTTAGATTGATTTGTTTCATTGTCATGTTGGACATCAAGTTATATAGGAATACTTGTCTCCTAGCATTTTGCAAATTCAACCCTTAATCCTTCTGTCATTCAAATTTTTCACTAGGTACCAGTATTTATTGATGCAAAGATTTCAAGTTTTGGCTTAAAGCATTCATTTTGCTTTGTCTGTGATACTTTAGAATGAAATTGTAATCCTTTGAGTATACCTTTCCTATAAGTAAGTTTAAACTCTTGATCTTACTCCTCAATTCCATGGAAAATATAATAGTTTCCTAACTCATGTGTTTAATCTTGCATGCTAGGGTGTACAAGGTACAATGATATATTATGACTTGATAATTTTATCAAACAATTCTCCATAAGTTGTGCTAATATCTCTACCATCACAAGTTGATTGGTATATACTCAATAGTTCCATCTTGGTTAATCTTCATAATTCTCAATGTTGATTTCCTTTAAATCCAGTATATTTTATCATCTTTCGTCACGCAACCGCAGTTTGTCTATCAAAATTGAACAGATGAAGCTTCAAGTTTTTCTAAGACATTCCAAATATGGATCTTGTTTACTAGTGTATAGGATTGATCTTAGTGCAAACATTCAAGTGTGTCCAAACTCTTTCTACGAAATTTAGTATACACTTTGTGTGATGCTTCAATATGATAATTTATTGGTGAAATCGATGATCCCACCTTCATCTCATATAGAGATGCTACATATTCATGTTATTTTTTTGGTACAAAATTTACATCCTTTTTGTCAATTGCGTGAGGGGGGATATCTTAGTCTCTAAATTTTGTCTTTTCTCAAATTTTTACTTAAATTCATTGATTTCTAATAGTTTAAAATTAGTCCTCTTATGAGTGTTTCATTATCCAACAATGTTCCTTTTATGCTTGAAAAATGGTTTTGGTAAGTTCTATTCTCTTAAATTATAGTGTTGATATCTTGAATTTAAAAGCTTGTATCTTTGAGTTAAAAAAATAATCTAATTATATTTATTGCTTGACAATAATCAATGCATAACTTGGAATTCACAACCTTCTTTTTATGTTACGAAATAGGCGTTCCACAAGGCGATGATCTTAGTCAAATGTATCCCTTTGTCAATAATTCATTCAACTATTTCCTTAACTTCCTTTTCTACTAGTTTCATTTCATACAGAAAGATAGTCATTGGCATAGTTTCGAGGATATGACTTGAAAATCATTCTCGAGCTAAGGGAAGTCTGGCTAATTCATTTGAAAATACATTTAAATATTTATTCACTACTGGTAGCCTATCAAGCTCTTTCTATCATTAGAATCTACTTCCAAAGAATTTCAAAAGAATTACATTTATTGGGTTTTATCTTCCTTCTAGATAGTATTGAAGGAAAATACTGGAAAGGTCAACTCTTGTTATCATACAATTGAACTTTAATAGGTAGAAGGATACTAGAATAAATTCCAAGGGAATATTTGAAGTAAGAATTTTAAGTTTTTAATAATTGAGCATAGGTGTAAAGAACTAAAGGAATGGGCGGTACAAGTACAAAAAATAATATGTAAAGGTTGTAATAACATTACTGGTCCCTAGTTCCTCTTACAAGATATATCAAAGACTTGCCTTTGGGATCATGGTCCTAGAGTTGCAACACTTGAGTCCTTATTCTTTCCTTATACAAATTGTAATCGATCACAAATATTTGACTGTTGTTAGTAAAAAAGGTTTTCTAATTGACTAACAAGATCGAAAGTATAGTTTTCAAAAAGGTCATATTTGGTTATCAAATATTTTACGCGGCTATCAACCAAATTGTTGACATTGTTTTATAAAATTCCTTTGAGTATTTAATGCCCTAGAATAGAAAGTAGAATGTCAACCCTATCCATTTGTTGCAATCCAATTTGACATAAATCGTCTTATAGCAATACTAGTGGTTAATATCCAATCATTTGATTGAGACTTTGAAGAACTTGTTTTTGGTTCAACTTGTATCAATCTGCTAAGTGACTATTACAATTCTTGAAAAAACTCCTATCTTGAAAAAAATCAAATGTTGTTAGTTGTTCCTAAAAATTGGTTAAATTTGATCAATTATTCATAAGATGTCCAACTTTTTCCGAAAATAAAAAATAGTTCATGGAAACACATTTTGAAGGTAGATGATAAGTGCTTTCTTTCAAAATTATCGTGTAGAATTATCAAAATTTGAAATTTCATTGAAGTAAAGAAAAGGAGTCTTTACAATTCTTCATAGTAGCAAATTTTATTATCTCCTCGAGTTTTTCCCGAGTTCAATCATTACTTAATACAATTAATTTGCACACATTTTCCCTATTAGCTATTCTACCACTAATAGAAAGCTAAGACAAAAATGATTTTTAGAAAACAATTTTATTTTTGAAAGATTAAAATATGCTCTCATACCAAACTATCATGCCTCAAAAAATTAGTATGTGAGATATAAAGAAGAGTAAATTTTAAATTTTATTTAAAGGAAATTTCTTTAACAACCATGATAAATTCAATTCAAAAATAATTTATTATTAAACTGATTTAGGTACCCTTAAGATTTTCTATTTTTAGTTCAAAAATATAAATTTATAAATTTAAATCCAAGATATTTATAAAATCAATTAAAATTTATCAAAAGAGTAGTCTCAATATACCTAATCTGAAATTATATTAGCCAATTAATTATAAGGTTTCAGGTCAAACCTTATAACATCTAAACCTTTTGTATAAAACCTTCAACCTTTTGTATAAAACCTTTATACCTTTACCACGATTTTCTTGAATAACGTAGTTAAAAAGTAAAGGAAGCGTGGGAAATGAGTTACATATAACTTAGTACGAGTCTATTCTAAATATCATTTTAATAAATAATTATTCATAATGCATGTTATTTATTAATAATTTTTAATGAATGTAAGTAATCATCCTCAATATACAATGTGGTGAGATTTTTGTCAAAGCTTAGGTATACCTAGACTTCCTCACTTTTAAGGGATCGAGGGAGTGTATGATCCAAGTATCCCAATGCATCTCATATATTATAAAATATGTCATACAGTATAATCCAATGCATGAAATGCAACTCTATATGTATTAGTCATCAAATACATGGGCATATGCTAATGAGTGCTCAAAAACAATTAATATATCATGACTTTATGCATGTTAAATGATTAAATAAATTTTTATTTATTTATTTATACTATCATTCTAAAAAAATCAACCTTTTCGAAATCACGAGTATGTTTTTAGCTTCAAAAATATATAATTGATTAACACTTGAAAAATATATCTGAAAGCACTTCATTACAACTTTAAATCTTAAAAGATAACATATGTAAAACATTACATATATTCTAAACCATGAAAAATGATATATTAGAAAATATGGATTCAAAGTTGATTAGAATAATGTAGGCTACGATATGGAAGTTTATTATGTCACATCACTAGGTTAAAGAAGTGAGAATCATGCATCCCAGAAACTTTTGTGGGTTGTTTCGTGAAAATATTTTGTGCTACTATATAAGTTAAATAGATCAAGTTCCAACCATGTACAATTTGTGTATGCCGCGACTTGAAAGAAATGTATGCTATGACGCTAGTCTTCTAATCTATATTTTTCCCTTTTTCAACACCTGTAAATTAGACCCCAATTGGATTGAAAAAAATATATCCCTTAGATCCTTATCCTTTCCGCTTTTTAGTTTTCTCTTAAGAATTCTTAGGTTTTTTTAGTAGTTTCAAAGTTATTCTCTCATTTGAGAGTTGAAAAATTCTAGGCTATGTAGTAACTTTAGTTTCAATTCAATAACCGATTTTAGCAATTCTATCTGGAGGTTCTTTAGAACAGACGCAATATTAAGCTTCTGTAAAGATATAATTGCGGTATACTTAAATGTATTTTTTTTAGATTATATTTATATGTAGTTTTATATGCCATATGTTTAATTTATTGATAACTTATTAAAATATACATGTATGGCTATAAATAATATGAGATATTAGAAAATGTTGTTATGTTTATAAAATATTAAAGCATGTAAATATTTTTAAAAAATTAATTAATTTTTATTTCATCATCAATATTAAAATAAAGTTTATTAATATAAAATATATAACTTAGTATTGTTTTTAATAACATGAGAGTTAGATTTATGATTTAACTATTTGAATCTGATTTAAAGTCAAATCTTAGGTTTTGGATTTAATTATTCAAATTGTTAGAGAATTATATTTCAAGGATTTTTATAAGAATTATTATTGAAATATTTATTGCCAACATATATTTTAGAGTAATTTTAAAATATGAAAGGTAGTTTTCAGATACTTAAATCATTAATCTAACTCATACACCTTGATGAGAGCTTAGCATGTTAGCCCCACCAAAGGTGGAAATTAAATGATTTCTTAATCTCTTATAAAATAAGCATAATTTAATTAAAAATTAATGGTCAACCCCATCAAAGTTGACAAGTTAAGATTTAATTAATAAATAATTTTATCCATGCTTTAGTATATTTTCTTCTTAAAAAGGAAGAATCGATAATCTTAATTCATATATTTAATATCCTACTTAATATTGAGCAAACATAATTTACTAGCTAATATATTCTATAAATTTTTCACTGCATGATAAATTTTATTTGCCTAAATATTTATTAAATCTATCTTTACGTTTATGTCATTAGATTAGATCTTCAAACCAAAATAATTGTGACATAATGTTTAGATTTTTTGTTTTCAAGAATTCATTGAATTATTCAAAAAATCATATAATTTCTCTTTAGACCGACTTTGAAAGTATATTTATCATTTTTTTATAATGCACTTGTAAGCTATTTTATAAATTAAACATGTTTGTAAGCAATATTCTATGCATCAAGTTTTTGACACCATTTTTAGCGAATGACATTAGCTTAAAAACTCGATAATTTAACATCATTAAGTTTTTGATGCTATTCCTAGGAAGGACTAACATTTTTAAATTTTCATTATCAAAATCTTAAAAACTTATGTGTTGTAAATATTGTGATGTTTCTTTAAAATTTTAAAATATATAAGTTATTAATTAATTTTGGATATTTTAAATTTTAAATTTTTTTTTCTTTTATAAATATATATATATATTAGTCTTTCAAAATCTAAAAACATTTGAAAAGTTTAAGATTTTATTTATTTAAAAAATAAAATATATTTAATTTAACTTTCTTTTATTTAATTTAAAACAATTCTTTTTTCTTTAAATTTTGGTTTTATTTTAATTTAATTTGTATTTATTAACTCTTTTATTATTTTATTTCTTCTATAATTTATTTTCTAACATGTGTATTATTTATCTTTTACTATGTGTTTAGTATTTTTGTGTACAAACATTTAATATTTTATGTATTTGTATATTTATTTTTATTTTTTATTTTTATACCTTATAAGTTATTTAAATTTATGTTTTTATAAGTTTATGCGAGGTAAGAGGTTCTTAAAGTACCCTGTCACACCTTTCAATAATATTATAAGTAGACCCAAAAGATTGTTAAGAATACTGGACTTTGAGATCCTATAGTCTTTTATAGAACAAATTTATAAACTAGACCTTGATCCTCTACCTAAATCATCAATTATAGGGTAGAATCTACCACCTAGGAAAACAACAATGAAACAGTATACAAGGTCAATATTAGACATTGCTACGCCTCAATCCAACTAGGTGAAGCTGTTTGGAACTCTAAATTGACAAACATTCAACCTTTCTTCAATGTACTACCTAATTAAGATTCGTAATCTCTCATTAGGGACTTTTACTCAATAGTCCAAACATTCTCCCTTGGTGTACTCATCGAGGATCAACTCAAAATATGATGTTCCCCTACATCCTAAAAGACATGATAAAGGCATGGCTAATGTCACCCTCACCAGGTTCCTTGATAACTTAGGAGGGTGTATACAATAAATTTATGGGAAAATTATATTTTTACCAAAAAATATCAGATTTGAGAGCTATGATTGCTACTTTTTCTCAGAGGGAAGGAGAACCTTTTTATAAAGCATGAGATAGCTTCAGACTCTTTCTTACTCAATGCTCCTACCATAGCTACCCTTTGTAGCTAGGAAATTAGTTTTTCTATGATGGATTGACACAATAATGTCATTTAATCATTAAGAATGTTGTTGAAAGAGCAATGGAAGAAAAGACTACCTTAGAGACATAGAATCTCTTTGAGATATTTAATGCTAATTTCCAACAAAAAATGCTCTAGAGTGAGATGAGCTAGAGCCCATTAAATTGACTTTGGTACTTAAGTTCAAATGCAGCTTGCTCAACAGACCAAGAAATTTGAGCTTCTCATAACACATACCCTAACAAATAAAAAACAATGTGGTATGTATAGTTCTTTGGGACATATTGCTGATGCTTGTCCATATCAAGGAGAAGCTAGTGTTGGACCTGGGCAGGATAATGTATTTTGAGGATACCAACCAAGACTAAGGTATGATCCATATGTTAATTCCTATAGTTCAGGGTCGAGGAATCATCCAAATTTATCTTGACGGTAGATGATAACTGTATTTTATATAGTTATTTTCACCTATTTTATTAATAGTAATTGTTATGTTTTCTTCAATATTTAGTTAATTTTTCTTAAATAAATTAATATTTTCCTTTTATGCATTAAAAATACATTTTTAATAAAATTAAATAATTTTTATCGAAAATGTACTTAATTTAATATTTTTGCTCACAAATATAATTTCAAATAATATAGTTCTTAATTACAATTTATAAAAATTGAAAATATAATTTAAATTAAATTTGGGCTTAATTATAATTATTTAAAGTTTAAAAATTTAATTTAAAATTAGCAAAGGGCTTAACTGTAATTTAAGAAAGTTCAAAATGTAATTTGAATTAAATTTATGGGTCAAAATACAATTAATTGAAGTTTATTTTTCGCGCAGAAGAGACGAAGTCCACGCGCAAGATCACACTCGCCCAACGTGTACCGTCCGATCAAAGAAGCAACGGCTTAGATTCGCGCGTGTTCATCAATCCCGACCAAAGCGAATGGGTGCAGACTCTGTGCTTTCACGCGGCTCGGCATCCGAGTGGGTCCCACCTGCCGCACAGGCCGGCGTGCAGCGTGGGACCTACGTGTCTGACGCGTTGCAGCCGCTTTTCCCCACCTTCACGCGCGCCTTTTCCAGTGCGGTAGTTTCACGTACGCCCGGTTATTCCACGAACCATAATATGCCACGTGTCCCACGTAAGATTTCTTCAAATGATATGCCAAAACGTGGCATGTTACAATGAGCGCGACCGCACTGAATCAACCCCCGTTTCCAGCCGTTGCTGCATTTTTTTCGGCACCCCAATCCCGTGCTTCTGTTTTGCGTGCGCCCGTTCCTTTCAACGAATGAGATCCGGCCACGTGTCCCACTATTTGTTTCAGCGAATCAGCTCGCGACATGTGGCAACGTGGAAAGCAAAAGAAAACACAGAATCACACAGCCCTCTCCCACGCGTGTCGTAAAATAAGAAATTCGATATTCGTGTGGCGCGGATTTTAAGGGGAATGTCGGGGTGTTATTTTCGATAAAAAAATTATTATTACGCGTTTTATTATTTTTTATATTTCTGATGTATTTTTTTTTGCTATAAATAGGAGATGTTTTGTTAGAGAAAGGGAGTTTTTTGGAGAGTTTAGTTTTGGATTTTCTGTAGTGTTTGGGGCTGGACGGTGGAACACGCAGAAGCCATTTTTGGCTTCTGTTGTGTTCTACATGTGCCAAATATTTACTATCCGAAATTTTTTAATTTTCTTTCTTCTTCTTCTAATTTGTCTACATCTACTGTAATTTTTATTTTAATTTAATGAAGTAATTTAATTTTTCTAGGGTTACATTTGATCTAAATTTATGAAGCTTTGATTTTACCTATTTTTGATAGATTTATAAGACGTTCGATTTCTTCATTCTATTTTGTGCTTAATGCTTTTTGATTATTTACGAATTTTATCAAAACGATTTGTGGCATAAAAATAAACTTGAGAAAAGCATTTTTGTGTATATTGCTCATAAATAGAATGACATGTATGATGAAGGATATGAATATACCCTTATTGTATGTGTGACCATTTGAGAACTTAGAACTTAATGAATCTTATTAAATTTAATTCTCATAGAGATATAGTGAATTAATTTAACGAGGTGTGTTTATACGGAGCTCGGAAGAGATGTATGAATAAAAAAGAAGTTTTCGGTTGACAAATTAAATGTACTAAAAAAATATAAATTAAAAGAAAATAATATGATTTGAGTGGATTAGTTTGGTGAAAAATTGCAATCCTAGAGTTCTCTTATTTTCTTTTTACCTTTTTCTCAATCAAACTATGGTAACAAATCTTCGTGGGAACGATACTCTACTTACAAATCTTTATTACTTGTGACCGTGTATACTTGCACGATTTTATGTGTGTTCCAAAACACACAACAGTAGAACAACCCTCCATTTTCCTATAGCTCAAACAAGTCGAGCCACCAATTCTACCAAAAAATGCCTAATAATCCTCCCAATAAGCCAAATATGGAGTATAACTTGAATTATTCATTCAAGTTAGCAAAGACAAACAATCATGAACTAATCAAAAGTTACACTCTTTTGGAAATTTTCATTAAGAAGATGCATGTGTTGGTGGAGCAGTTAACTAGGCACTTGTAGAAGTAAGGTAAGGAATAACTACAAGGCCCAAAAATCAATAAAACTCAATAACGAGGAGATATTGAGTTTGCAAAAAGATGAAATCTCCCAAGAAACATATCACTAAAGACGATAAATATAGTCTTCAATGTGAGGTAACTTATTATGTTATTTTATTTTTTACTTTTAAATAGATAATTAATTTTATTTGTTATTTTATTATTTTAAAATATAACTTTGTGTGGTTATTTTAATTAAGTATTTATATATTTATTATAATTTTAAAAAAAGTGGGGAGTTAACATAAACTAGGTTAGAAAATTTTTTGAATCGTACCACGACATGCTTTTTCATGTGTCATGGCATGGGGCTTTCTGATCCATAATGGTTTGAAGTTAAAATGTTTAAGCCATGTCATGATTATTCTTGCGTCATAACATGCTTGATTTTCTAGACAAAAATATCTCCCCACACAAATTTTCTCACTTTTCTCTCATTTCTCACACTTCCAACCCAAACCCTAATTATTTTCCACCAAACACATCAATACCCTGAAAAATATCAACTTTCTTCAATAAATTTTCAAAATATTTCACAAAAAAACCTCTCCTAAACATTTCCTATGCATTCCACAAAGAAAATTTCAAAAAACTTCAACAATATCAAGAATTCTTCATTTTCAAAGAGAGGTGTTCTTTAATCCACTACAACAAAAGTAAGTATTTGTAAATTTTTAGAACTTATGTCTTTATATTAAATTCACTAAAATTTGTGAAATATTTATTAATTTTTTTAAGAGTTCCAAACTCTAATTAGGACAAAGAGGGGTTAAATTTTTTTAGTATAATTTGTGTTGTTATCTGAATTTTCTATGGACCTCTAATCTTTAGATATTATTAATTTTTTTGAAAATTGCACCAAAAATAAGTAAGAAAGGAAAAGAGATTTCAACTTCTAAAGAATATGATATATCTAAATTTTTGAGTTTTGAGTCTCCACCTCAACTAAGATCACTTTTTGATCATCAATTTCATCTTCACCACGATCGGTAGTCGGTGCAATATTTTCTGGATCTTCCGAAGTCTCAAGCATCACCTTAAAAAGAGTATTTGGACTTTCATTCTCTTTCTTTGAATTTTTCTGTCTTAGCATAACAGACTTGTTGAATGTGACATCTCGGCTTAAGATGATATTCTTAGATTCACCAAACCAAAGTCGAAATCCTTTAACTCCTTCCTTAAAGCCCAAGAAAATAGCTTTATTTGCTCTAGGATCCAGTTTGGATTCACTAACATGAAAATATGCAGGACATCCAAATATTTACAATGAATCATAATCAGAAGCAGGTTGTCCAGACCATACCTCTTCAAGAATTTTTCCATCTAATGCAGTCGTAGGAAGTCTTTTGACTATATGAGTTGCATATGACAAAGCCTCAGCCCAAAATGCCTTGCTCAATTTGGATTAAGATAGCATACATTGAAATTTCTCAACCAAAGTATGATTCATTCGTTCTGTAACTCCATTCTACTATGGTGTACGAGGAACTGAAAAATGTTTGATTATCCCTTCATCTTGACAAACTTTGAAGAAGGGATCTGATTTGTACACGCTAGGGGTGTCCATGGTCTGGTCCGGTCTGGTTTTTCCTAAAAAATATTTAACCGGACCGGACCGTTCATATTACTCGAACCAGACCCGACTGGACCGTTTGAAACTGTTTTAAGAAATAAAAACCGGACCGGACCGTTTGACTTATAAAATCACCGATCCGGTTTGATTCCCAGTTTGGTTATATTTTTTTATAATTTAATGAAAAATAATGTGAAATTTTTAATATATTATTAAAACGGTCTGGTCCAGTTTGAACGGTTTAAAATTAATACAAACCGGACCGGACCGTTTGATTAGCAAAACCGTTCGGTTTGGTCTGGTCCGATCCAATTTTACGGTTTGGTCCGGTCCGGACCGGTTTATGGACACCCCTAGTACACGCCACCATTATCAGATCTAAGCCTCTTAATTTTCCTATCTGTCTGAGTCTCGATCATTTTCTTCCATTTAAGAAAGATATCCAGAACTTCATCTTTGTGACTCATGGTGTATATCCAGACATATCTAGAGAAATTATCAATAAAAGTCACAAACCATCATTTACCTCCAAGTGAAGCATTCTTGGAAGGTCTCTAGACATCTGTGTGAATATAATCAAGAGATCCCTTAGTATGATGAACGGTAGTGTCGAACTTGATTCTTGTTTATTTTCCCATTACACAATGCTCGCAGAAATCAAACTTTCCAGTCTTGGCACATTTCAAAAGACCTTTCTTCATTAAGCCTTGCAAAGCCTTTTCATCGACATGCCCTAAGTGCATGTGCCATAGGCGGGAAGAATCATTTGTCTTTTCTTCAAAACTGCTTGAGATAGCTACTCTTCCTGTAACAGTACTCCCATCTAGGAAATACAAGTTTACCTTCTGTTGTCTCTTTCATAAGAGCATAAAACGTGCAAGTATACACGGTCACAAGTAATAAAGATTTGTAAGTAAAGTATCATTCCCACGGAGATTTATTACTACAGTTGTTGAGTACTAAAATTATTTCTCTCTGATTTTATCCAAAACAATCATTGATTTGGAACAAGTTAACGAAAAGAGTTTAATAACAAAATAAAAGAAATCTAGGATTGCAATTTTTCACCAAATGAAACCACTCTAATTATGTTATTTTCTCTTGATTTATATTTTTTTAGTACATTTAATTTGTCAACCGAAAACTTCTAATTTTATCCATACATCTCTTCCGAGTTCCGTATAGATACACCTCGTTAAATTAATTCACTATATTCCTATGAGAATTAAATTCACCAAGATTCATTATGTTCTAAGTTCTCAAACGGCCACACATACAATTAGGGTATATTCCTATCCTTCATCATACATGTCATTCAATCTACGAGCAATATACACAAAAATGCCTCTTCTAAGTTTATTTATGTGCCACAGATAGTTTTGATAAAATTCGTAAATAATCAAAAAGCATTAAGCACAAAATAGAATGAACAAATCGAACGTCTTATAAATATATCAAAAATAATTAAAATCAAAGCTTCATAAATTTAGATCAAATGCAACCCTAGAAAAATTAAATTACTTCATAAAATTAAAATAAAAATTACAGAAGATACAGAAAATTAGATGAAGAAAAGGAAAAATTAAAACATTACGAATTGTTAATATTTGGCACACATAGAACACAACAGAAGCCAAAAATGGCTTCTGCGTGTTCCACAGTTCAGAACCTAAACACTAAAGAAAAATCCAAAACTAAACTCCCCAAAAAACTCTCTAAAAACTTTTTAACTCTATCATAATATCTCCTATTTATAGCTAAAACAATACATCAAAAATATTAAAATATCATACACGCGTAACAATTTGTATCGAAAATAAAACCCCGAAATTCTCCTTAAAATCCGCAGCCACACAAAAATCGAATTTCTTATTTTACTTCACGCGTGAGACAGGCCATTGTTTCTGTATTTTCTTAATTCATTGTGCGTGTCACGTGTCAGAGTCTGATTCGATGCAAGAACTGGTGGGACACGTGGCAGCAGATCATTGGATAACAAGGACGGGCTCATGCAGAATTTGCACACCGGATTGTGGCGCGAGAAACATGGAAGACAATGGCTACAACGCGGGTATGATCCTACGCTTTTGCGCTCATTGTAACATGCCGCGTGTCATAAAATTATTCGCTGATAGATAAAATGGGACATGTGGCGGATTCTGCTTCATGGAATAACCAGGCGCACGTGGATCGACCGCATGGGAAAAGAGCCATGAAGTTGGGGGATAACGGCTGTATGCGTCAGGCAGGTGGGCTCCACTCAGTGCACCGAGCCGCATGATAGATAGAATCCTGCATCCACTCGCGCTGGTCGGGTGTGCTTGCAACGTGCGCATCTTGACGTTTCTTCTCTGATCTGATGGTCCACATTGCGCGCATGTGATAATTAAAATTACAGTTAAGCCCTTTACTAATTTTAAATTAAAATTTTAAAATTTTAATAATTAAAATTAACCCCAAATTTAATTTAAATTATATTTTCAACTTTAATAAATTGTAATAAAGAACTCTATTATTTGAAATTATATTTGTGGACATAAATTTGAAATTAAGCACGATTTCGATTCAAATTATTTAATTTTATTAATAATGTATTTCTTAACACATAAAAGGTAAATATTAATTTATTTCACTAAAATTACATAAAAATGTAAAGAACATACCAATTATAATTAATGAAATTGATGAAAATAACTATATAAAATATAGTTATCACCTTCTCAGTACCCTCCATTGCTACAAATGCACCTCGTATAGCTTTCAAGACTTCATTTTCCAATGTTACCTTGTAACCATCAGAATCTAGAACACCTAAAGAAATAAGGTTTTTCTTTAGGTTAGGAATATACCTTATATTTGTAATTCATCTAATTGTACCATCGTGCATCCTTAGTCGTATTATTTTGATCCCTTTTGTCTGACAGGCATTGTTGTTGTCCATAAGCACAACTCTTCCATCGAGCTCCTCAAAGCTTGAAAACCAACATATGTTTGGACACATGTGATAAGAACATCCAGAATCAAGGATTCACTTATATGAGTAGGTATTTGATGATAATACTGAAAAGGCTGATTCTTCATCTTCATCTTCATCGCCCTTTTGTGCAACATTTGCATTTGACTTGTCTTTGTTTGGACAAGCTTTCTTCCAGTGCGCTTTCTGGTGACAATAGGCACACTCGTCCTTTGTATGTCGTCTTCTGGATGACTCTCCTCTGGACTTTGATCTGGATCGCTCCCTATTATATGATCAGTCAGATTTTTTGTTGTTCATCCTACCTTTGGCTGCCGTCAATGCTTCTGATATTGAGTTTCTGTGATCATGTTGATCCTTCTTCCGATACTCATTATTTACCAAAGCATTTGAAACATCTACAAAATTAACCTCATATTTACCATATAATAGGGTTATGGTTAAATGCTCATAGCTCTCAGGTAATGAATTCAACAACAACAAAGTTTTATCTTCATTGATAATTTCAACATATAAATTTTGCATATCGGCCAAAATTTTATTGAAATTACCTAAGTGCTTATTCATAGGGGTAAATTTCTTGTAGTGGAAACAAAAAAGTTTCTTCTTCAAGTAGAGTCTGTTCTCAATACTTTTCGTCGTGTACTTGTCCTCTAGTTTCTTCCAGAGAACTGTGGCTACATTCTCTTTCATGACAAAGTACTTCTGATATTTTCCTAAGCACAATCTAATTGTGCCACAAGCTTATTGGTTGACATAATTCCAATCTTCATTTGAATAATCTTCTAGCCTGGTTTCTAAGGCTATATTAGATCTTTCTCAGAACAATAGATTTAATACTTCACATTGCCACATGTCAAAGTTATTGGTATCGTCGAATTTCTCCATCTCAAACTTTGCATTGGACAACATAGTTCTTTGAGTAGAACAACCTGACTTGCTAGAAATTCTAAGGTCAGCTTGTTCACCTTCTTCGATCTCTCTTTTATTAGCCATAAGTACAAAGGGATAACAGAAATTTTATACCTTATTTGAAAAAACGGAGTCTGTGGTTGAATTTGGAATGGTCAAATTAGCTAGTAGTAGGTCTGACTCAGTTGAAAACGGATGAAAAATGGACCAACTCACTAATGATTGAGTTGACTCGGTCAAACTTAGTGAGTTGACTCAGTTGCTAACAGCAGCACTCTAGAGGCTTCTGACAGTGATTTTGACTTTCGATTTGAGCGATTCTTTCGCCGTTGCATTCGTCTCGTTGAGAGCTTCAATTTGATATATAATACTACTATATTTGTCTTTGATACCAATTTGTTGTGCACAGAAGAAATGAATAGCAGTATATGAATATATCAAAGTGGTAAAAAGATATACAAAATTTACGTGGTTCGACAATTCACCTAGGTCCACGGGAGGCACCAAATATTATTGAACTGATTAAGAAATATATAGAATACAGATACATATTTTCTCACTAATTATATCTCTAAAGTGTTTTCCCAAACTCACAAAAAACTCTTAAACTCACAAAGTATTTTCTCTCTTTGAGTTTGCTTATGCTCTCTTTGATTTTTTCTGATTTTTGTCTTGTTTTTTAATACATGAACTCCTCCATATTTATAGATGAAGCAATGTTTCCTTTCTGTAAATTTTGTTATAATTTAAACCTTAAATTATGTCACTAATTTTATTAAATTATGTCACTAATTTCTTTAAATAATATTACAAATTAGGCCACTAATTTTCTTAAATTATAGCACAAATTATACCACTAATTTTTCACTTCCAATATTCAACACTTTGTGCTGTGATGGCTCATTACTAAGCTTTTGTCCTTATCAAGGGTCCAAGCTCTATTTAGAAAGAACATGCAGAGGTGCACGCTAAAGGATAGTATTACTCGTTCAGGCAATACGTATATTTATAAATAATATACTTTATATTCAATTCATACATTTTTATTATTAAAAGATTTTAATACCTTATTTTATATTAAAAATTATCTAATTAAATCATATTTAATGTTATTAGTAATTTAAAATTGTTAATTTTTTATAATTTAAAAAAAAAAAATTTCTCCCATGCGATTGACTGTAACATAACTCCTTGTGCCAACTCCGGTTCGAACTTATGTTAAACTTATTATAAGTAACTGTCACGAGGGACTACGGTGCAAGGCTATATTCAACTTATGTTTCTATGCTTTTAACTTCACTCGCATCACATGTGTAATGTTCTGTTGATGGTCTGTACATTGAAGTGGTATAACTTCCTGTTTAAGATCATACCCATGCTAGCTAGAATGTCTAGAGCTCATGCATATTTTAGTCATCTTGCCATTAGTTGTATGGATTTTGTTTCAATTATCCTTTCTCTACACTTTGACCATCCAATCAACTTTACTCAAGTACCAATTAGAACGGGAAATGGTACTTGAGCGCATGTCTTGTTTGATCCCCAAGCATTCCTTGAAACAAGACAAGTCTTTTGCTACGTAGGAATTGCTTTCGTAGCACCTCTGTCGATCCTTCCAGGTACCAATTCAATTCTACATGGGCTTCAATGGAAATATACGAACAACATACTATATGCTTCAGTTGTTGGTAGAACAGGAACATATAAAGAGCATACCACATGCTTATGTGGTTTGTAGTATGATGTATGCATAAGTTTGTATATATGGTCTAACATTGCATATGTGGTGGGAATTTTGAGGATATACCAAAGCAATTCAAGCTGGAATATTGGTGCACCGTAAGAATTAAATATATTAAAAATAATTATATTATGTTAAATAATATTAAATTGTATTATATTTAATATGTAAAGTATTTATTCTTAACTTATATAATATATCATATAAATTTAATAATAACATTTTAATAAAATAATTTATATTTAGAAATTTATGTAATATGTTTTTATGTATTATATTACCCATCAACATAATTTAATTACAAAATTTTATTTAAATTAATATTTTTTTATTTCTTAAGATTTTAAAAACAAAAAATTACTATTTAAAATTTAACATGAAAGAAAAAATAAGACACATACGGCATGCTTGTTATACAATATCAAAGACTCTAATTGTATAATTTCTATATGCATTGTCTATAAAGTCAAATTATAATGTATAAAAAAAAATAGCATTTTGACCTACCAGAAATGATCTAAAGTACCATCCTGCATACTTAATTTAGTTTGCGTAAAGTTTCAATTATAAAATTATATACTTTGATTTTTTTTATTTTAAATTGAAAATAATATTTTATTTCATTTTTAAAAAGGAATAAAATATAAAAAATAAAATATTTTTTTATAATATAATTATTTTGATAAGTAAGAAAATGAAATAAGAAAAATATATATTATTTTATTTAAATATTTATTATTTCAACTATACTATAGATATTGTAAACAAACACTGTATAAATTAATTATAATAAATTCCAAGTAGTTCAATCCATATAGTTATACTGAGAATATTGGATAGAATATACCAATCAATAGTGTTAGAATTGAAAAAAAAAAGACACTTAACATTTTTGTTACACAATACTAAATATCATGACTATATAATTATATAATTTTTATACAGTCATATATAATTTAAATTTACAACTAATAGCATAATTGTGTAAAAATTATACAATCTTATTCTTATAGTATGTAACGCTGGAGAAAACTTACTTCACCTGTAGTATTTCAAAGATAAAATTGTCTCCGATATTGTCAATAATGTCTATGTTTTAAAGGTGTCATATTAATAAACATTTTTTGTAATAATGTCAACAAAATATCTATGGTGAAAAAATATTGATAAAATATCAGTTAATAATATAAATATTATTGTAACATTGATGCCAAAATATCAAATATTAGTGATAAAATATCATTTATGGTTAAATTTATTTATTTTTAAATATATATATTTGATCACTTTTTTGAAATTAGAACAAATTTTTAATTTAGTTTTAAAGCATTTTTTATTTTTCAATAAATTTTATAAATATTTACCTACAAAAATTGTTTTAATAGTAGATTTTTTTTCATTTAAATTGTTAGTTTAAATAATTATCTTTAATATTTTAATTACCTGTTATATAAATGTTTGATTTAATGATGAAAATAAATATTGCATGCATTTATAATTATATGTACTAAATAAGAAAATTTTTATAAAAAATAAATAGTTAATTATTTTGTTATGTTTTAATATTTCTAAAAAACTTAATTTTGTTAATCTATCAATTTTGTAATTTTTTAAAATATTTTGTGAATAACGAAAATATTTTAGAAATTTTTCTTGACTGATATCTTGAAATATATAATACTTTAGGGTTAAGTTCTACAAATATTATAATTTATCAAAATATACACCTTGGTTTTTAACTTTTAAGATATATCGTGTAATTCATTAAAATATATGTTTTTGTTCTTTTATCTTTTAAACTTTATATATTGATTCAAGAGTCCAAAAAAACTCAAAATATTTTTTCTTTTAAGGATATATTCAAAATTTTGAAAAAAAAAACAAAAGTAAAATAAAAGAGGATAAAAAGTATTTAATTTATATTTGGATAAAAATGAAAAAAATACATCTCATTATTATTGTGTCTTTATTATTACTAATTTATTTTTGCATTTTTTTATTCTTCAAAAATTATAAGTTTAGACTTGTGGATTTAAAAAAAATGATTTCTTTCATTTGAATCTAAATATAAATTATATTTTTACTTTTATTTTAAAATCCAATTTCCAAATCTATTTTCTTCAAAAAAAAATTATTACTTTCTGGGTTTATTTTTTAAAATTCATAATTTATTCTTTAAAATGAAAACCTTGGAAAGTTGATTGTAATTTTAAAAAAATTAAAAAAATTTACATGTATAAAATTTACATTTTGATGAATAATAAGACTTTAATGTATATTAAAAGATTTAGTATTAAATATTTTTTTTTCAGAAATTAGAGGATTTGTAGAAAAAAAATTTAGACTTAGTTTGTTACATAATATCATTGGTATACCTATATGTTAGATGCTAGATCGAGTTTCAATTTCGATCAATATTTTATCCAAAATTTATTAGCTTCTAACTCACATATAAATCATCTTATTGCTTTTATTTTTCAATAAAATTGAAATGTAATTTATTAAAAAAAATTAAACTTAATGTCACTTTAGTTTTACAAATTAGATGTTAGTAATTTTACTTTAAATTAGTACACTTTAATCACATTATTTTTGAACACTTTAAGTATTTTTGGCAAATTTTAATGATTTTAATTTTTTTTATCTTTCACTTTTTAAAAGTATTTGAGACATTTTAATCTTTAAAGATTTATTTACGGGTCCTTACTAGTAAGATTTATTTTAATTCAATATTAGTGTTTTTTTAATTCTTAAAAAAGAAAAATTTAGTAAAATTAACTAAAATATCTAAAATATAACATTTATGTATATAAAGTATGCTAATTTTAAAAAATTTGACTATTGTATTAAATTTATGAAAGTAAAATCATCAAAATATTATACTATCTGTTCATTACGAAGAAAATAAATACAATTTATTTTCTTATAATGTTTAAAGATTAAAAAATAAGTATTCTTCGTTTATATAGAGAATAATTATAATATAATATAATTATATTTATGGATTGAATACATTACATTTAATAATCCCATAATTCAATATTTTGAACCTTCAATACACGTGCACATGGCTAGTAGCCTCTATGCTGTAGTTAAAAAAAAATGGAAAGGCATTCTGCAATTGAAGATTATAATTTTATATATATCATAATTATATTATACTTATAATAATGAATTTTTATTAAATACTTTTATAAGAGTAATATTTTACTTCTAATAATAATCATATGGACAGCATTTATACAAAGTTTTTATAAATAGAATTTTCCTTATTATAATTGAATTTGTATGTGTCAACGATTTTTTGGACCATAAAATGGCTACTCAGTATTCACTCTGCTCCGCAATTTATTCCACCAAAGTTCAGGACGTTCTCCCGAAACTCTACCATCTTTTGACCAAAGTTTGTGACCATTTCTCTCCCATCTTTAGCTTTGCCTATGTTCTCTCACATTCAATTTTGATATTTTCATGCATTTCCAGTTCTAAATTTCACGAACACTGCATCAAATACGAGATCAGCAACAATGTCATTTTCAAGTATTCATTACCCAATTCTGTGTTGCTAATCCACGAAAATTCGCAAACTCATATCAAAACATCATAATACTCTATCCACATGAACTCTGCGACTTTAGCGAGGCCACCATTGTTAATCAAATGAAATTTGCAAATTTCTCCTATATGTACTTGTCGGAGGGTATCATATAATTTGTGAAATGAAGAGATTGACAAGCTTCAAGCTGTAGAAATGAGTGGAATGAGGCTTAAAGTGAAACGGGTTCGATATATTTTATTGTTTCACGTTGTTGTTTTGAGCTTATGGCCGTGTATGTGGTGTGTGGACGAGGATGAGTACAGTCAAACCGGTAACGATGCCTTGCTTCCTAATGTTACAGAACAAGTTTTTAAGAAGCTTAAGAATATCACTACAATTTTAATACGTGATATTGAAGAAAATTTGGAATTCTGCATAAAGGATGAGTGCGTTATCTTTTGCGTTAGTGGTTTATTGGGTTTTTTTCTTTTTTCGTCCATTATTTTATTTGAATCCATGATTTTTCTTGCCTTTTTTTAGGGTTGCTGATTGGAATGGAGCGTTTAATTTCACAGGAAATTTGGATTTCTTGACTTCTTGCATTAAGAATACTAATGGTATGAACCAATTTAGTTAATATCAATTTGTTATTTACGTACAACTTGCAATTTCGACTCCTCTTCGCTCTTCCTCTTTTTCCACCAAAACCACCTTTTACAATATACTGTCTCAATTTGCTCTCAAATCATGGTTTTAGGTTTCAACTTATTTGAATGAACATAGGTAGTGCTTAGGAAGCTAGAGGTTAGGATTCGCATTGTCTGACACAACATAGATAAAAAAAATTATTGAACAACAAATTTTTCATGTTGTGACAGATTTTTTTATTTATTAATATTATTAAACAATATGAAAAAAAAAATATTTATATTAACTAACAATTGAATATGAACAAATTGATGCGGATACACAACAATATAATATGACACGAACACGGCTACCAAAGCATGATTATTGCTCTACTAGAGGTGTTTTTTATTTCAATTCTATGAGTTTTCGCATCAATGTTGATTTACTACCATGATTCTCTCCCATCTATGTACCAAGGAATTGGTTTCGGTAACAGTATCATGGCTGGTTTGTTTGTTATTTCATATGTTTCTACTACTAAAACTAGAATTCGAGAATGAATGAGAGGAAGATCAGTGGGATTGTAAAACTGAAGTCTTCACTAATGATATTATTGATGTAGTTAGTTATTTATACACCATAGCACACAATTTCTTTTGGCTGTTTATAGGCAGCCGATGATAGCTTTATATGGATAACAAACTCCTAACTGCCACTCTCTGTACTTCAACACTATTACATCAGTTTCAATAATACACTATTATGTATATTCTAGTAGCACCCTTCAAACTAATGGTATAGGTAAAATCATAATTGGGTGGATGATAAGGGTTTAGTTAATACATAAGCTATTTGATCACTAGAAGAAACATGTTCAATAAAGAGCTGATTTTGTAATATTTGATCACGAATGATGTGTTGATCGATTTCAATATGCTTAACCCTAGCATATTGAACTAGGTTTTTAGCGAGACATTGAGCACTTCAATTGTTACAATACAATGTTGGTGGAGAGACAATAGGGAAATGAAGCTAAAAAAATAGAGAACATAACCACAATAGTTAGTGTTGTAACACAAGTCATAGCTCGATATTCAATGCTTGACCAAGAAACTGTTTTTTGCTTAATCGTATACCAAGAAATGAGATTAGTACCTAGAAACACACATTAAGCTCCTATTGAACGACATTCATCAATCGGTGATGCCTAATCAGCATTACTATATGCTGAAATGATGAGAGGATTATATGGGTAAAATGCAAGGTCATAAGAACTAGTGCCTTATAGGTATCAAAGTAATCGTTTAACAGGAGCCCAATGTACATCACTTGGTTGAGACATAAATTGACAGACCTTATTAACCTAAAAAGATATATCAGGCCTTGTTAACAAACCCCAAAAATGCTTCGATATAGGCTAGCATCTGCACCAGATAAATCCATGCCACCAGCTTTGCTCAAATACTTACTCGTGAACCTTGTTGTGTCACTTTTTTTAGACTCAAGCATACCACATTTATCTAGCAGCTCCTTGATGTATTTCAGTTGATTCAAGTAGAGGACATTAGTATGAAACATAACCTCCACACCTAAAAAATAATTGAGTGTACCTAGATCCTTGAGAGCAAAGGGGTTAGCAATAAGAGCATCCACAGTAGACACACACATTACTTCCTGTAACAACAACGTCATCAACATAGATTAGCAACTCTATGTATGTATTATATGTATCCTTCAAAAACAGACACGAATCTGATTTGGCTCTAGCAAAGCCAAACTCCAGTAAGTATGCTCTCAATCTAGAGAACCAAGTATGAGGCGTTTGTTTCAAGCCATATAACGCTTTACACAGCTTGCACACTAGACCATTACCCTGCTTAAAGCCAAAAGGTTGGGACATATGTGCATTTTTAGTGAGATCACCAATTGAAAATGTATTATTTATATCAATTTGCCTTATGGCCCAACCTTTTGAAACTACTAAAGTGAGTCACTCCAATAGTAGTTGATTGGACCACATGAGAAAAGGTTTCAAAAAAATTCATTTTCTCAATTTGCATAAATCCTTTGGACGCAAGCCTAACTTTGTACTTTTCCAAGGTTCTATTAGCCTTAGGCTTAACCTTGAACACCCATTTACAACTAATGACCTACTTACCTTCAAGGAGTATCATTAACTCCCAAGTACCATTTTGAATTAGTGCGTCAAATTCCAACTACATAACATTCTTTCATTCTGGTACTTTAAGTGCCTCCTTGTAGATTCGAGGTATAGGGAGAACATTAACACCATGCACAACATAAGCAAATATAGGCTTAGACATGCCAACCTTTGATCAAATAACCATGCCATGAGTTGCCACTTGTGCATTAGAATCCTCTACATTAGGTACTTCAATGAGTAAGGTAGAAGATGAAAAAGGAAGTTCAGTAGATGCATAAGAGCCTGTAACAATAGGAGTAATAGACTTAGTTTGAATAGAAGGTTCAATTAGTAAAGAAGATGATAATGTGGTGATAGATATAGGAGATGACAAAGAAACAAGTGTAGTAAGGTTCATGGGTTCTTGAAAAGGGCTAAGCATAGGTTCAGTAGGTTGGACAAAATCAAATTGAATAACAAATGTAGGCAAAGGACTAAGCACTATTGTAACAACTAAAAGGGCACAAATAAAAAATTTGAATTTATAAGGATAAGAGAGACTTGTAACATAGGATCTGTCACATCAAGATAAGAATCTATAACACTTTTAATAGACTAGTATAGAAGAACAGATTTATTAAAAACAACATTTATGCTCATATAGAACCTGTCAGCTTTCATGTCATGGCATATATAGCCATATTTTTTGCACTATAGCCGAAAAATATGCACTCAGTAGACCTAGCCACAAGTTTGTTTTTGTATAATGCCTCAAGTATGGAAAGCATTGAATTCTAAAGATCCTAAATTGATCAAGACTATATTGACGCAAACAGAGCATTTCATAGAGATATTTCTGACCATGGACTTTGGATGGCAACCTATTTAACAAAAAACATAGCTTTCTTGAAGGCATAAGTCCAAAAATGAAAAGGCACATTGGATTGAAAAATCAAAACCAAGCCCCTCTCAATATTTCTACGATGTCTTGATTCTACTACCCTATTTTGCTTAAAATAATTAGGATGGTATATCCATAAAGGACACCTTCTTGTTCCAAATATGACACTAATGGTTTGAACTCAGCACCACCATCTGTTTGAAAGGCTATATTTCCTTTGAAAATTTCTTTTCAATTATGGCTTTCAAATACAAGAAAATAAGTGATGTTTGATCCTTAGTATTTAAAGGAAACAACCATGTAAATCTATTGTAATCATTAATCACATATAGAAAATATTTATCATCATTGTAAGACAGCTTAGGAAATGTCCAAAGATCTAAGTATAACAATTCAAAAGAAGAAGAACTTCTAACATGCTTTTATTTAAATGAAAACTTATGAGACAAATCATGCATAGAAATACCATTCGTATGCATTACTCACATTGTTATGTCAAAAGATTGACGTCCCAACTGCATGTTCCATTGATTGTAAACGGAGATGGACTTCTCTATAGTCATGAGAAAGACTGAGCACTCATCGACCTTAGAAGCAATATGACATATACCAACATTAACCTCTTCTTTATTGATAGTTCCCATGACCTCATACAACCCATTTTTGCTAGAACCATGAAGAATAGTCTTCTTTGTTGTAAGATCTTTGACATAAAAAGAATCAAAATGGAATTCAATGAATACAAGATTATCATAACATAATCTTTGCACAAACAACAAATTTGCAGATGCAAAGAGAGTATGTAACACATTAGTGACTGATAATTCACATTGATCACTAGCTTGAAACACATCACACCTAACACTAGAAATTGGTAACTTATTACCATTTCTAATAAGAATACATGAAGTGTCTTCATCAGAAGATGGACTGGAAACATTGACTTCATTTGGAGTTAAGTGATGACTTGATCTTGAGTCAAGAAGCCATTTTTGAGATGATGATTGAGTCTAATCAATAACAGATATTGCATTCATTGCACTTGGTTCAGTAGAAGCTGATGAAGAAGTCTTTCCCAATAGTGCATCTCTAAGCAAGAAATATGTTAAAGCTACATGATCTGGTTTGTCACAAATTTAACAAGCATGCCTATCTTTCTTAGGATTCTTGACTTGACCTTGAACAAGATCAAGGCTTTCATTTCCTCCACAATTTTTCTGCTTAAAAAAATCATGGAAATTCCATTGGGTTTTGACACCAGAAGACTGATTCCCATAACTTGGCCCAAAGAAGGATTTTCTATGGTTAGAACCTTTATGACCCTTGCGAAAAGAAGCAACATTTGCATGTACAATTGAATTTTGCATAGAACTCTCGAAATTTACTAACATTATCTCAAAAGATTCCAACTGATTGCATAAAATTCCCACAGAGGGTCTAAGTTGGGACATATTAAAGGTTGTAACAAAATTAAGATACCTTGGTCCCAAACCATTCAAGATATATAGCACAAGCTCTTTTTCATGTGCCAGTTCACCAACTATTGCTAAGTGATTAGATATATTCTTGGCCTTCAGTAAGTAATCACTCATCGAAAGTTCATTCTTGGATAATGTATGAAGCCTTCCACGAAGCTCCATAATTCTTGATTGTGTGGTATTGCTAAATCTTTCCTCTAAAACAATCCATTGTTCTTTTTCCAAAAAAACTTCCAATTAGAACAACTTTGATGCTTTAATTTATCTAGCCAAGGATCCAACTCTTTACCAAAGCATTATATTGAACCTATGTATTTAGTTGAATAAACTACTGTACATTCAATATCCAAAAATGAAGAAGGTTTGAATAAGCTAATATTTATAAATCCCTATAGACAATAAGCCATGATGAAACAAAGAAAATGATTTCTCTAGATTAAGTAGTTATGATCATCTAATTTACTTGAGAGAGCGATGCAATTTGGTGGATATGTAGTGAAATTATGAGAAAGAATGTCAAGAAGTAGGCCACAATTGGTTTGTGTTAAATTTTTGTTTTCAAGAATCTCATTGCTGATAATTCCATGTAGATGATTCTAAAATCCCAAATTGAAACCAACATTCTCATCAGTGTGTACTTCCATACTGGTGGGTTGATTCCTAGTGAATTCAAAGAAGAAGAAGAGATGACAGTATCTTTGTAGGTGATCTTAGAGCCCATTGTAGAATAGCCCGAGAAGATCTAAAATTGCTCTCATACCATACTAGAACTAGAATTCAAGACTGAATGAGAGAAAGATCAGTGGGATTGTAAAACTGAATTCGTCACTAATGATATTATTGATGTAGTTTGTTATTTATACACCATAGCACACAATTCCTATTGGCTGTGTATAGACAGCCAATGATAGCTTTATATGGTTAACAAACTCTTAACTGCCATTCTCTGTACTTGCTAAACACTATTACATCAGTTACAACAATATACAATTATGTATATTCTAGTATCTACCTCTTCAAACCTCTATACCTTTATGCATTATATTGGATATTAGTTCTTAATTCAAGGAATAAAACAAGGACCTTAATTCAAGGAGCAAAACAAGGAGCTTAATTCAAGGAGTAAAACAAGGAATCCTTAATTCAAGGAGTAAAATAAGGAATCCTTAATTTAAGGAGTAAATCAAGGGATGCTTAATTCAAAGAGTAATTGAAGGAGTAAAATTTCCTTATAAATAGCTATACAATTGTAATGAAAATATGAAGAAAATAATAAGAGCTCTTTTGTGTAGAGTTATTTCTTGTTTTTTCAACATGGTATCAGAGCAGAAAAATTAACTTGCTTCTGCTTTATTATTATCTTAGCATCTTCAATCTTTGAAATGACGGAAGACAAGCTGCTAGGATCAGAAGCTGAAAGTTCATCGGTGCTTTCCTTCATGAATATGCATGAGGTGGATGTCAACCCAAATCAAAGATTAAGCTCAGTCTTGTTGAATGAGTTTAATTACTTGCCTTGGTCAAGAGCAGTGTCTCTAGCTCTAGGTGGAAGGTCCAAGTTGGGGTTCATAAATGGAAGCATCGAAGTACCTGATGTTTCCTCACCAACCTATGAATCCTGGCTTAGTAAGGATCAGCTGGTTATGTCATGGCTCCTAAATTCCATGGAACGTAAATTAGCTGAAATATTCAGTTACTCTGAATCTGCATACCAACTATGGGAGACGGTCAAGGAAATGTATGGCAGTCAAAACAATGTTGTATGAGTTTTTCAATTAAAGAAGGACATCTCAAATCTGCAACAAGATGGTAAGCCTTTTGTACAACTCTTAGGAAGCATGAAAAACATGTGGAATGAGTTAGAAATATATCGTCATCATACAACCGATGTAGCTCTACTACGAAAAAGAGCGGAAGAAAATAAGATATTTCAACTTCTATCCAGTCTCGATTCAACATATGAAGATATACGATGCCACATACTCATGAATACTGAACTTCCTTCCTTCACCAATGTATGTGCGACAATTCAACGTGAAGAAGTAAGGAGGAAAGTCATGAACAAGGATACAATGGCTAGTGCACCTGAGGCAAGAGCATATCTAACCAACGAGAGAAAGTACAAAGGGAAGCATCCAAACTTGAAGTGTCAACACTGCAACTATACGGGCCATATTAAGGACACATGTTGGATTCTACATCCAGAATTAAAACCTGATTTTATAAAGGATAAGGGTTTACAGAAAGTGAATCGTACTGCATATCGTGCAAATCATGCTTCTGCCTCTACCTCTAATGGGTCTGATCCATTCAAAAACTTCACAGTGAATCTAGCTGAACTTATGAATGAGTTTATGTTGTATCTTCAAAGCAAGACAGGAGGAGCTAGAATTGACTGTGTGGATAGCATAGAAGAAGGAAACTCGACAGCATTGCTAGGCAAGTTTGTAGGTTTCTTGGCAGATACAAAACTCATACCATAAGAGGACATGCATGGTATCATAAAAGCCTTTAAAACTGCTCTTAAAATAAATATGTTGCATGATTTTTGGATTGTAGATTCAAGTGCCACATATCATATGACAAACCATGTGTCAAAGTCTCATAAGTTTGAAAAATTAGCAAATCCTTCTCAAGTTTCAATTGAAAATGGTGAGAATGTAAAGGTTTTAGGAAAAGAAAAAATAAAATTAATGTCAGATGAAATCGAGTCGGTGGTTTTATATGTACCTTCCTTTCCCTTCCAACTTCTGACTGTAGGAAAAATCACAAATACCTTGAATTGCTTGGCCATTTTTTCTCCTCACAATGTCATTTTTTCAAGATTGTGCCACCAAAAAGACGATTGGTGAAGGGTTTTACTTAGATGGTCTCTATTACATATCCCAGAGAAATCCCAGAGGGTATCAAGCCAAGTTTAACCCTATCCAAGATAATCAATTATGGCATCAACGTTTAGCTCACCCTTCTCCACCAATTTTGTCAACTTTATTTCCAAAGTTAGGAAATGATGCAATTGCATGTGAAACTTGCCACTTGTCTAAGGCCACTAGATTGCCTTTTAATTCTTCCTTGTCTAGGGCTAGTAAGTGTTTTGAACTAGTTCATTCAGATGTATGGGGACCAACTAATGAATCTTTTGATGGTTATAAGTATTTTGTGATTTTTGTTGATGATTTTTCTCAAGTCACATGGTTATATCTTTTAAAGTCTAAGAATGAAGTTATGGAAGTATTTAAGGACTTTCATAAACTTGTTAAAAATCATTTCTCCTCTAAAATTCAAACCTTAAGGTCTGACAATGGCACCGAATACATGTCCCATATCATGAAACAATATTTGAGCATTCATGGAATTATGCATCAAACAAGTTGTGTTGGCACACCTCAACAAAATGGTGTAGCTGAACGCAAAAACCGGGACTTACTTGAAAAAACTAGAGCATTAATGCTACAAATGAATGTACCAAAGAGATTCTAGTCCCAAGGGGTTATGATAGCTGTTTACATCATCAATAGATTACCCAGCCGAGTCTTGGATTTCAAGTCTCCCCTAGAGGTCATGAAAGGAAGGAAAATTAACCTCTCACACCTTAGAGTCTTTGGCCGTATCTGTTTTGTACATATTTAATCTCATCATCAAGATAAATTGGATCCTAGAGTTGTTAAATGTATTTTTCTTGGTTATTCATCTACACAAAAGGGATATAAGTGTTATGATCCCCAACTTAGGAGATTAATTGTGTCTAAAGATGTTTGATTTTATGAAACTAACCCTTTTTTCAGCAAGTCACATGAAATCACAAGTCAAGAGGATGACATCTTGGATGTGTTTCCATTACCAAGAATCGAACTTGAGGCTCTACAACAACAAGATACCATCCATGTCAACATTGATACATCTCTCACTGAAAGTAACAATAAAGGGTCTCTTCTTAATGGTACACTGCATGAAGATGGTGATAATCAAGATGATCCTTACAATATGGTACAAGATGTGAACGAGTGTGAGATAACTCCTCCTGCTCCACGACGTAATCCAATGCGTGTTAGGCAACCTCCCACAAGACTTCAAGACTTTGTCACTTACAAACCCACACATCCCATCTCAAATTATGTGTCATATAAGAGAGTGACACCAACCCATGCCGCATTCCTCAGCACTATATCGAGTTCCAGTGAGCCTCAAAACTTTCATGAGGCCAATAGCCAAGAGGAGTGGAAGGAAACCATGCAAAAATAACTTAAAGCCCTAGATCAACACAACACATGGAGCATCACCAAACTTCCAAAAGGCAAGAAAGTCATGGGTTGCAAATGGATTTATAAGTTCAAATTCAAGTCAGATGGATCAATTGAGAGGTATAAAGCAAGATTAGTGACTCAGGGATTCACTCAAACATTCAAGGTGGATTACAAAGAAAGATTTGCACCTGTTGCAAAAATGAACACAGTAAGAGTGCTACTGCCTGTGGCTGTAAACAAGGGGTGGTCCATGTACCAAATGGATGTGAATAATGCATTCTTGCATGGTGATCTCAAAGAAGAAGTCTATATGAAATTGCCACCCGGGCATCCTCAAAGCAATGAATTGGATTTAGTGTGCAAATTGCACAAATCTATTTATGGTTTGAAATAGTCCCCACAAGCTTGGTATGCCAAGCTAAGCTCAGTTCTCACTAGTGTTGGTTTCAAAAGCAGCAATGATGATTCTTCACTATTTGTTTGCACAGGAGCTATGGGAAAATTGGTTGTGCTGATTCATGTAGATGATATGATAATTACAGGTGATAATGCTGACGAGATTTTCAACCTCAAACAGCCCCGACAAAGGTTTGCAATTAAAGACCTTGGGATATTGAAGTACTTTCTTGGTATAGAAATGGCAACCTCGCACAAGGGACTCTTTCTTAACCAAAGGAAATATGTCCTAGATTTTCTCAAGGAAGCTAACATGAGTGATGCTAAACCATCCATTACCCCTCTTGACAGCAAGCTCAAACCTAGCTTGAAGGGCACGCCACTCATGGATATAAGTTATTACCAGCGACTGGTTGGTAAGTTGATCTACCTAACAATCACCAAACCTGACATCACATATTTTGTAAGTATTGTGAGCCAATTCATGCACTCCCCGACACTTGAGCATTTGACCCTTGTTAAAAGGATCTTACGCTACTTAAAAGGATCAGTGGGTCGTGGTATCATCATGAAGAAGAATGACAACACACAAATCATGGGGTATTGTGATGTTGATTGGGTAGGGAATGCAATCGATCGCAAGTCCACCACTGGCTACTGTACATTTGTCGGTGGAAACTTGGTCACATGGAAGAGTAAGAAGCAAACTATCATCGCCAGATCAAGTACCGAAGCTAAGTATCGTGCAATGGCTTCAACTGCGTGTGAGTTGATATGGCTTAAAGGTCTTCTATGTTATTTAGGTGTTCCTACAACTCTTCCTATGTCCTTATTTTGTGACAATCAGGCAGCCATGCATATAGCATCAAACCCAGTGTTTCATGAGAGGACGAAACACATTGAAGTTGATTGTCATTATATTCGTGAACAAGTTCAATCACAAGTGATTCAGACACATTATACAAGAAGCTTCGACCAACTGGCTAACATCTTCACCAAGCCCTTGGCTTCTCATCAGTTTCAACGACTTTTGTCCAAGCTTAGATCCATAAACCTTTTGGATCCAGCTTGAGGGGGAGTATTGGATATTAGTTCTTAATTCAAGGAATAAAACAAGGACCTAAATTCAAGGAGCAAAATAAGGAGCTTAATTCAAGGAGTAAAACAATGAATCTTTAATTCAAGGAGTAAAACATGGAATCCTTAATTCAAGGAGTAAATCAAGGGATGCTTAATTCAAAGAGTAATTGAAGGAGTAAAATTTCCTTATAAATAACTATACAATTATAATGAAAATATGAAGAAAATAATAAGAGCTCTTTTGTGTAGAGTTATTTCTTGTTTTTTCAACACATTATATCTTCGGTCTTTTGCTGGCATCTATTTATGCTTCTTTTTATCTCTATACTTGATTTAGTGGAGGCCTAGTTTCTTTGAGATTCTATTAATGGAGGCCATAGATGTGGATGATGAGGATGAAGATGCAAATTCAGATGTAGACTCAAGGACTGGATCAGTTTGGAGTTTCAAACAACTGGACAATGGTAAGGCTGTGGGAACTGCAACTTTGGCGATGTCTAGAAATAAGATTTGGACTGGAGTTCCATGGCTTGGTATGCAAATTTGGTTTCTGGTTGCTACCTTAGTGATTTCTCAATCTTCTTGTGTTAGTCGGATATTACGTTGTTGTTTTCCTTTTGAAACTATTTCTAAACCTTTAATTGTTAGCTGGCTGTTTTGTTGCTTAGAACTAATTAGGAATTTTGGGCTTATAATAGGTTTAATGTAGGATAGGTAATTGCATATTTCTCTTTGTGTTGAGTCTTGACTGAAGTTTGACTGTGCTTTTAACTGGAAAGTTGGAATGGGGTGTTGTCATGTGAGTAATATGGCAGACAACAAGGAAACATCAATGCAAGAATTATGGTAGATAATGAGCAGACAAGAATAATAATAGAAATTAATATTGTTATAATTTTTTTACTTTTCGTTTCTTTTTTATACAAATAGAATACATTAGAACAGAAAATAATATAAAAGATACATGATAATTATCAGAGAATATTTTGACATGGGGTGCATGGATAGCTTAGGCATTGATCAATTTCTTTAATCTTCTCTGCTGCATAGTTGTCTTGGATCTTATCCTAGGCAGCTACTCTGTTTCCTTTATGGAACTGTTTTTAATGATCTTTGCTCTACTTTACAATGAATTTTCTATTTTTTGTGAACAAAATTAGAAAAACAAAATGTTATTGTTCTTTCACCACTGCTATGGTTAGTCGTAATTTAATTACTGCGTGACAAGAAAAAGCCTTTTTATCAAACTTGAGTTAGACTGCAATCATGTCTCCCTATGTCTTCCTCTCTGTTATTATTATTTTTTTAGTCAGGCTTTTGTTTGCCTGAGTTTTTATACGTTCACTCTATGGTATGGTTGCCCTCACTTCAAGTTGTACTTTCGAATCACAACAATTATAATTTGATATGTAAAAAATTCAATCATTTCATGAAAATAATGAAGATGATTAGTCTTGTTGATTAACAGGACAAGTCGGCAAGCGGATGTGTACAGCTGGAGAAATAAAGTTCTTCTTCAATAACTTATTTGAAATGCGGTCTGCAGTAGACATGACATACTTAGAGCCAAACATGAACTGCAATTTGACTTCATGGGTTTCAGGTTGTGAGCCAGGTTGGGGTTGTGCTGTTGGCCAAAATAAAAAGGTTGATCTCCAAGGTTCAGATGTTCCTTACAGAACTCATGATTGTAGGCCTTGTTGCGAGGGTTTCTTCTGCCCCGTAGGCATAACTTGCATGATACGTAAGTACGTACTAACACCTTAACTAGTACGTTTAAGAATTGTTGGTATCTTAACAATGTGTTGGTCTTATTTCCTACTTTCAACAATTAAAGAGTTTCTCTTACTTCTTTGAACCACTGGGAATAGTTACATTATGGATCATAGAACATATGAGATTTTAAAATTACAATCATGTCTAAGTAATATATTATAACTAAAAAGAAGAACACGATAAAGAGAGACATTTGGTTGTTACATCATAAATGAATTTACTGTTGTAGTCCCACATTGTTCAGAGAAGTCAGCAATGTTCTGGTTATAAGTCTGGATAGTTCCTTTCCTGATAAACGCGTTTTGAAGGAAACATTGGACTGCCTAGCTTTCAATTTGGTATCAAAGCTGATCCTAGGGGTCCCAATGTACTCGCTTCCCTGGCACAGTTTCTCGGTGTCTGGTTGCTGTGCCGGCCAGTGAAATTTGTCTTTGCGATATCTCCGTCCGATGTGAGGGGGAGTGTTGAAGTCCCATATCGCCCAGAGAAACCAACAATGTGATGGTTATAAGTTTGGGTAATCATTTTCCTGATAAGCGCATTTTGAGTGAAATATTTGACTGTTGAGCTTTCAATTTTTACTACGCATTAAGCTAGCTATTAAAGTTTTAGGATACATTCCCCCGCCCCCATTTCAAAGATATTGTAAATGTGTAATAATGATTGAAAGCAATAAATACAAGAACATTGAAATAGGAATAAAAACATCATTTGAGGCTTTTAAGTGTAATGGTACATTCAAGCGGTTAAAAAAGTGTAATGGTACATCCTTGACCCGTAGGTCAAAAATATGTTTTAAAAGTTGACTTCTTGGTGACGAGAATCTGTTACAATTTTTTGTCTTCGTGTCTGGGAATGTGCTAGCTATTAATTTAACCCTATTATTGTTTTTAAGTTTTAAGTAAATATTATGCTATAATTAACTTTGAGATAAGACATGAAAGCATGATAGCTATTTGGTTTAATCTATTTTCTAAATACTTTTTGGTTGTTTCTCATCATCATTTTGTCACATTTATCCACCTTTTTCAATTTCAAAATTTTATTTATTTATTTTATTATTTTAATTCATAAAATAATATTGTATTAGAACATAACATACATAAACATATTTGCATCTGCTTTAAACTTTAAAACTCTATCGTTATCACCATTTATGGTGCAACTCCTATTGCGAAGAAACACCAAAGCTTGAGTGATAGAGTGAAGAGCTACCAAAATCGTTTTACCCGATACACTTGTTGAATTCAACAAACACTACACCAACTCATTCAACAAATATTGTATTGTCGCCTACCAATATACACGGCGTCTACCAAAGATATTTTCTTAATAAGAAAGCAATTGTAAACCATGTGATTCAATCATTGTGGTTGTTGAAATAGTAATTAATATTTGTCTATATAAACAATGTATATGTCTTATACAAATTAAGAAAATATATCAGAGAAATCATTTATTTCTTCAGTTTGATTGTTTCTTCAAATATTTATTTTTTCATGGTATCAGAGCCAAATCGTTGCTCTATATAAATTTGAAGCTCATGTTCTCTTAAACTAAGTTTTCTTTCTCTGAAAAAAAAATTTCAGGAAAAAAATCTCATTCAAATATTAATTAAAAACACCATTTTTAAAGTAGTATTTGTCCCACCTAATTTTACCAAATTACTCCAAACACAATTATGAGCATTTTGGTAAAAATAGAGTAGTAGAAATAGTCAGCACGCGCACACACACGCCGCCAGAAGGAAAGAAAAAAATTTCATGCGCCTCCATTCGCATCCACACGTCGTCACGCGCCATCTGGAGGTTGAAGATGCTGACGTGGCTGGATCGCTGACGTGGTCGTACGGGTTGGCTCCGTTTGGCTCGGGCTCGCTGATGTAACCAGTCCGCACCTCACGTTTGGTTCGGTTCAATCGACTATTCGGTCTAAACCTGGTTTTTTTGTAGTTTTTTCAGATTTGACCAATTCGGTCAATTTTAAAGGTCTAAACCCAATTTGTTTTTGGTTCTATCTTTTTAAAACTGGTTTGGTCCAATTTGAAAGGTTTTTAAATCAATATTTTACCCAATTTGTGTTTTTTATCCGTTTTGGTCCATTTCTTCTTAAAAAAACCATCAGTTCAATATTCTTTATACCGATTCTTGCATTTTTCTTTCCATTTATGAAATTATTACACCGTTTCTAGTTTTTTTACCATAACATCATGATAGAAGGCACAATTTCATTACCTGTGGAGAAATCAACTCTAGTTATTGTACAATTTGTCCATTTTGAATGTGTTTTTAATGTTGGAATTATTCTTACTGAGACTAATTATGATGTTTAGTCTCAAATAATAGAAATGCATATTGCAGAGAGAGAAAAACTCTCTTATATTCATGACAAAAATTTGCAACTAGAAAAAACATCAGAAAATTATAACAAGTGGTATGCAGAAAATCAAAAAGTGAAGAGATGGCTACTTATGTCAATGAGTTCAAAAATCATGAAATGTTATTTACACATACCTACTGCTTTTGAAATTTAGGATACTTTGGAAAAAGAATTCTATGATGGAAGTGACGAATTATAGGTATTTGTCTTAAACCAAAAAGCCTTTACTTCCAAACAAAATGGAAAATCATTTTCAGAGTATTATGGAGAATTGATTGAAATTTTTCAAGAGCTAGACCATCGTGATAAGGTGATCATGAAAGACCTTCATGATCTAATATCATATTAGGAGTTTTTTGAAAAACTAAGGGTACATATTTTTCTTGCTGGATTAGATTATGAATTTGAGCAGGTTCGTGGAAAAATTTTGTGAAAAGAAACCATCCCAGATTTAGAAGGTTGTTATTCCTTGATTCGACGAGAGGTAGTACATTGAATCTCATTGAAGGAAAAATTTGGAGACGCTAACATTGAATCCATGATATCTAAAAATCGTTCTTTTTCAAATCAACAATAACGAATAGTGGTTGATAAATCCTCATTTAAATGTACCCATTGTCATCAAAAGGGTCATACAAAAGGACGATGTTTTGAATTTGTGGGATATCCTAACTAGTGGAATCACAACCGTGACTCTCAGAAGAAAAATCCATGACAGATGTCTACTACCACTATTGTTGAAACAACAAAGGATCATGTTGCAAGCTCCTCAACAAATGTTGGTAAGATGCTTAAAGCTTTTTCCCCTATTTTTAATAATACATGGATAATTGATTCAGGTGCAACTTATCATATGACATTCGATTCTAGACAAATCTCAAAACCATCTTCACACAAAACTGTTTGCACTGCCAATGGTAACACAACCTCATTTATTGGAGAAAGATCTTTGTCTCTCACTAGTACTTTGAATTTAGATTCAGTACTAGTTGTTCCCTTTTTAGAGTATAATCATATATCTATTTCTCAAATAACCACTACTTTATCTTGTTTTGTTTTTTTTCCCGGAATTTTGTGTGTTCAAGGACATCCACACAAAGCAAACAATTGGTCGTGGTGTTAAGCAAGGAAACCTGTATTATTTGGACTTAGATTCAATAAATCATGCACTGGTAGCAACTAGATCTAAAAAGGATGAATCAAATATATGGCTATGGCATAGGAGATTGGGTCATGCTTCTTTTGGATATTTAAAGAAATTATTTCGAAGTTTATTTTTGAACTTAGATCTTTCTACTTTAAAGTGTGATGTATGTGAATTAGCAAAAAGTCATTGTTCCTCTTTTCCTGTAACCTTAAATAAAAGTCCATTTCCATTTATGGTTATACATTCTAATGTATGGGGTCCTTCCAAAGTCTCTACTCTAGGAGGATCACGTTTGTTTGTTACATTTATTGATGATTTTACTAGAATGACTTTGGTCTGTTTAATGAAATCTAAAAGTGAAGTAAACTTATTATTTAGAAAATTTCATAAAATGGTTTGTACTTAGTATAAAACACATATTCAAGTTCTACGTAGTGACAATGAAGGAGAATATAAGAGTTCTGAGTTTCAAGAATATCTTAAATTAGAAGGGATTATTCATGAAACTACTTGTGTTGATACACCTCAACAAAATGGAGTTGCAGAAAGAAAAAATTGACACTTGTTGGAAGTTGTCCGTGCCTCATTGATCGAAGCTAATATGTCATTATCTTATTGGGGAGAAGCAATTACTTCTGCTGCATATTTGATCAATCGGGTACCTTCCAATTCCATTAACTTCCAAACACCACTACAAGTCATCACTAAATCAATTGTTGCAGCAAGTGTTCCCAATTTACCTCCTCATGTCTTTTGGTGTGTAGAATTTTTACACCTATATAAACAACAACATAGCAAGTTGGATCCATGAGCAATACGTTGTGTTTTTATGGGATATGCCACACAACAAAAAGGGTATCGTTGTTATCATCCTCCTACAAAACAAATGATTACCACCATGGATGTTATTTTTCATGAAAATACAATGTAGTTCTCTTCTACACCTGAATTTCAGGGGGAGTACAACCGTGCTGAAATTCAGACCCTCACGTATAAATTGTTTCCTTATGAAGAAAAAAAAATTATATGTGAGAAAAATACAAATAACTTGAATTCAGATGGTAATAACTCCCAATATGGAAAAGACTCAAGGGAAATGGAATCAAGTCCTTGTCAACTTCAAGATCATCAAGAAAGTTCATTACTACCACTAAGTGAGTACGAGTTTCCTACTCCATAATTTGCTGATATACCTAACCAATCATTTGCAGAGGATGTTCCAACTATTAGACCAGCCAGAAAAATACTTCCACCACGTCCTAACAGAGGTATTCCTGAAGCCATGTATGAACCTGAGATTTCTAGTAAAGTCAAATATCCCATGAGTAACTATATGTTTAAACATTGTTCTTCAAAATCAAACATATCATTTGTGAATAAATTATCTGTTGTATTTATTACTAACAGTGTGCAGGAAGCTTTAGCTGACCAAAAATGGAAAGATGCTATGAATGAGGAACTAAGATCCTTAGAAATAAATGGAACTTGGGAACTTGTCAATCGTCCACCAACAAAGAAAATTGTTGTATGTCGATGGATTTTTTCAATAAAGAATCACGCAGATGGTATGATTGAACGCTATAAAGCAAGATTGGTGGAAAAAGGATACACTCAGACATATGGGATCGACTATACAGAAACATTTGCGCCTATAGCCAAATTAACACTATTCGAGTCTTGGTATCTCTAGCTGCAAATTTAGATTGGCCATTATATTAGAGTGATGTAAAAAATGTCTTTCTACATGGAGATTTAATTGAAGAAGTCTACATGGATCTACCACTAGGAATCAAGAAATCCAAAATCCATGATGAAAAGGTGTGTAGATTAAAAAAATCACTGTACGGATTAAAATAATCCCCAAGAGCATGGTTTGACAGGTTCACAAAGTCTATGAAGGCATTTAGCTACAAGCAAAGCAATTGAGACCATACTTTATTTCTGAAAAAAAAGGTATGGTAAGATCACTGCACTTATTGTATATGTTGATGATATGATAGTAATAGGAAATGATCTTGAAGAAAGGAAAGCTCTACAAAGTTATTTGTCCAAAGAATTTGAAATGAAAGACCTTCGTTCCTTAAAATATTTTCTTGGGATTGAGATTTCTCAATCGAAAGAAGGAATATTCTTATCTCAAAGAAAGTATGCCTTAGATTTATTAAAAGAAACTAGTATGTTGGCATGTCAACTAGCTAATACACTATTAGAGGAAGGATTAAAGTTATGTATCAAGGTTGATCAAATTCCAGCAAATAAAGAAAGATACCAAAGGCTTGTTGGAAGGTTGATGTATTTGGAACACACAAGACCAGATCTTGCCTATGCTTTAAGTATTGTCAACCAATTTATGCATAATCTTAGAGAACAACATATGAATGCAGTTATTCGCATTTTGAGATATTTAAAGTTTGCTCCTGGAAAAGGAGTATTGTTCACTAAAAACTTAAAATTCTAAAGAATAGAAGTATATATTGATATTGATTGGGCTGGATCAATAAATGATAGACGATCTACATTAGGCTACTTTACTTTTTTAGGGGGAAACCTTGTAACATGGAGAATTAAGGAACAACATGTTGTTGCCCGTTCAAGCGCAGAGGTTGAATACAGAGGCATGACACTTGGGCTTTGTGAGGCCTTGTGGTTACAATCTCTCTTGAAAGATTTGGGAAATCCTGCTAAAGTGTTGAAATTATTTTGTGACAATAAATCATCATATGATATTGCTCATAATCCAGTTCAACACGATCATACAAAACATGTTGAAGTTGATAGATTTTTTATTAAAGAAAAATTAGAAGAAAATTCATTGAAATTACCAAAAATTAAGTCAGAAGATTAATTGGCTGACATTCTCACTAAAGTAGTCTCATATTGAGTATTCACATAAGTTTCAATCAAGTTGGGCATGAAATACATCTATGCACCAACTTAAGGGATTGTGTTGAATTCAACAAACATTGCATCAACTCATTAAACAAATACTATACCGTGACCTACCAACATAGACGGTGCCTACCAAAGATGTTTTCTTGATAAAGAAACAAATATAAACCATGTGATTTAATTATTGTGGTTGTTGAAATAGTAATTAATATTTATCTATATAAAAAATATATATATCTTATACAAATCAATAAAATATATCGAAGAAATCATTTATTTCTTCAGTTTGATTGTTTTTTCAAATATTTATTTCTTCAACACTAATATAGTTTTGGTTTAAATTATTGTTGTGCTCAAAGCTAAATTTCTACGTTCATTTTGACTTGATTCTCATGGTTTAATTTTAATAATCTCTAAGAGAGATCTTATATTGATGTTTCAATCAACATCTAGTCTTCATTTATTTTAGCTTCTTTTCATTATTATTTTATGAAGCTTGCCCATTAGGTTCGTATTGTCCTCTTTCAACACTGAATGAAGAGACTGGAATATGTGAACCGTAAGTTCCTAACTCGATCCTTGTGATTATTATTTTTTATGTTTCAAGATTTTATATATAAATGTACATAATGCAAATATGATGTGCAGATATAGTTACCAGCCACCTCCTGGAAATCCAAATCATACTTGCGGTGGCGCAGAGATCTGGGCTGATGTTACAAGTAGCTGGAAAGTTTTTTGTTCACCTGGATCATACTGCCCCGCCACCACGAAAATAGTTGCTTGTAGTAGTGGGTATTATTTCTTATACCATATATCAAATTAATTCTCTGCCTATGTTTCTAATGGGAAACGCTGAATATGAACAAAAAGTAGACTAAATTATTTCATTTATGACTACACTTTTAACCATTTAAACACATATATACCTAAAATTTTAAAAGTAGACTAAATTATTTCATTTCTCCCTAAACTTTTAACCATTTAGACACATAGATACTTAAATTTTTTAATCATATAATTTAATTTTTTATTTTTTATTCATATTTTTTTAAATTCGTATAGGGTTCTAAAATTTTTAAATAATATAATTTAGTATTCAAATTTTTAAATTTCATATATAGATGTTAAACTTTTAAATCCTAAATTTGTGTTATTATTATCAAATTAGACCTATACATAAAGTTTTAAAAATTTAAAAACTAAATAATATAATTTAAAAATTTAAAGAATTATCATGAAGTTGTATAAAGTTTAAAAATTGATGGCGTTAATTCTAAAAAGTATTACCAATAAAAAAATTATATTATATAAAATAATATAACTAAAATTTATAATAATAAAAATAACGTATTTACCTTAAATGAGATGGATATAGTTTTAGTGTACTATGAATATTATTTTTATAAATTTTATGGGTATTTGTTTTATTGTTTTTCCAATAATAAATTGTCACTTTACTCTTTTTTATTATTGTACTATTGTTTTTTTTTATTGAAAACAATGAAAGTGCAAAAATAATCAAATACAATAAAAGCAAATAAGACACGATAAATTAAACTGATTTTACCAATTTTCTAATTCACTCAAAGCCAAATGTTCTGTCATTTTATGATTTTTTATTTTTAATATTGAGCGATTAACTCCAACATTTTTTTAATAAACATCCTATATTTTTATATAAAAATATGTTTCTCCATCTTTGGATTTGATTATGAATGTAGCTTATTAGTGATCTGGAAATTAAATAAATAACATTATGTTCTCATTGGATATCAGACATTACTGCAGGATGGGTTCAACTTCTGAACAACGTAAGTTAATCTATAATTTTGTTGTCTTGTGTCATACATCATTTTGAATTATATGAATTAGATCATCTATTTATCTTTTTAATTAAATATCTTAATAGTAAATATTTATCTTACACGTTAAGTAAATATACTCTTAATATTGGATCTAAATATTTATTGTGGGGATTAAAGATAAACCAAAAAAAGCGCTCAAGAAAAACATTAGAGGATCCAAGTCCTAAGTTTTTTTTCCACAAAAATCAGAAACGGTGGAATCTGCTCGTTGCCTTCTATAGTAGATAAGACTTTGATGTGACCATGGTGAGTAACATCTATGGGCCCAGTGTGGGTAACCTTGGTGGGTAACATCCAAGGGTCATTTAGAAGTTACTTGTGTGGTGTGGCCTTAAACCTGGGTTAAGTGTGATGGTCCTAGATAAAGTGATATTGGCGCCCCCTACTGACAGCTTAAGCTTTTGGTAGGAATGGTTAGCTACTATTCCTAAGTTTGGTATCAGAGCCTAGTCCCGGGTTCGAGTTTCGAAAAGCGCAAGTTCGAGGACGAACTTCCTTTGCGAAGGGGGGAATGATGTGACCATGGTGAGTAACATCCATGGGCCCAAGTGTGGGTAACCTTGGTGGGTAACATCCAAGGGTCATTTAGAAGTTACTTGTGTGGTGTGGCCTCAAACCTGGGTTAAGTGTGATGGTCCTGGATAAAGGGATATTGGCGCCCCCTACTGACAGCTTAAGCTTTTGGTAGGAATGGTTAGCTACTATTCCTAAGTTTTGCTTATGTATCTTCGGAAAATTCTCTGGATCAAATTCACTATAAAATAAAATAAAAAGGAACTAGTGGATTTATTTGCAATTATGACCTATAGAAAATGATACATTAGAAGACACAATAGACTAATTTCATGATTAATAAAAAAATATCCGGAGTAAGTAAATTTGGATAAGTGTTATAATTATAGATTCGTCATTTTAATATCTTTCTTTAATAGAGTATCAAATAACAGAGAAATGGAAAATAAATAATACAATAATTATAATAAAAACTCTAAATTGGAGAAAAATTTACTATGTAGAAAATTCTTACGACCACACTTTCAGTAATTTTCTCATACACCCAAAAGACAAAAACAATTACAAATCCGAGAGAATTTTCTCACACTCAAAAACTTTTCATATAAGTTTTTTTCTATTTTTGGAATAATTAAAAATGAAGAAATAAAAAAATAAAGTCATATTTATAGCCTTCAAGTTTCAATTTTACATGTCAAATATTTCTCCATTCACCAAAATTAGGTTATTTAATTTTTTCATTATTTATTCAGATTTAAATAAGATTAGGTATCTCCATCTTTGACATCATGTGAAGTCACCTTCTATGAATTTTTTTCTAAATTAGTCACCTTTTATTTTGACTAAGAAACTTAATATTATTTTTAATCAATCAGAACAGTAACTTTCCATGATGAGTAGAATTCGTTTTGGTTTAGTTATAATACTTAAATTTTAACTTCTCATGCATTTAGATAAAACAATTGAAAGATTAATTGTTAAATTTCATAGAAAATCCATGAATACAATTGGTAGTTTAAATCCATAAAACAACAGTATTAATTCAATGATTCAAAATCATAATTTTTTTCCATGCAAGACAAAACAAGGGTTCAATAATTTATTCCAACAAGATTCTGGACAATTACATCGCAAAAAGTTGAATGAACAAAGCACAACTAATAACAAACTAAAGTAAGAAAATAACTAACCATCCAAAGATCACTCTCATAAAAAAGTTATGCGAAGACACAATTTCAAGAAGACAATTAATACCAAATATCAAGTATGAATCAAAGACTTATATTTACTCTAAAGTTTTCTTCATGAGCTCTTGTAAATTGTTTATCTTTGCGTGGTGCGATTTTGTTGTTTGACATTGATGAATTTTTCGATAATCCTCAACGAACAAAAGTTCTCCAAGATTGAGATCATAGGTATATGTACTAGTTCAGATCTAAATACAAGAGTCTTTATTTATTATTAAAAAAAACTAAATTTTATAACAAATAAAAAGAACATAAGGGAATGAACAAATAAATCTACCTGAGAGGACACCTAGAAGGAGATTCCCTCCCAGTTGTAAGTCTTTGAGAGAGACAGAGGGGAGGGAGGCTAGGTGACTACGCTTGTGTTGCGAAACTTGCAGCCTTGTTTCCTAAAATTCATAATGTTGTGCACAACAAAAATGTTTGATCAATACTTTTGGCATGAGCCCATTGATATTTTTTTTTCATTTGCAGGATGCTTTAAGTTGGCATCATGTAATTCAGAGAGCACAAACCAAAACATACGTGCTTATGGAGTCATATTGATAGTAAGTGTATCTCTTGAGTTACTCGTATGTTGTTTCTTTGTCTGATGAAATGAATTTTGTAGATTTCAATGTATCATTCTATTATTATTTGTCAAACAAATTTGTATCTGTAATAATTGACTTGTGATCAAAATAACAAAAAAAATTATATGATATTTCTTATTCTTAGAAATATACACAAGGTTACAAATGAATTTATATAATTCAAATTAATGTGCAATGGTAATTTGCTTAATGTTTGCCATCATTATATCAAAACATCATTATGTCACGCAAATGATTATGTATATCACTATGAAACATAATATTTGACCTGGTCCCCATATAATAATTCTTCATCCCCTCCTCAAGTTGGAGTTTGATGAATATCATACAAACTCAATTTGAACATTAACGCACTAAATTGAGGAGCTGACAAGGATTTGGTGAACATATCTGCTACTTGTTCTTGTGAGGACACATGCTGCGGTTTAATAAAACCATCTTTAAAATGATTTCTAACCAAGTGATAGTCAATATCCAGGTGCTTCGTTCTTTTATGGAACATTGGATTTTCTGTTATGTGAATGGAAGTTTTGTTCACACCAGAGTGGGATAGGAGTATTGAAATCAATCTTGAAGTCTTTCAAAATATATGAAATCCATTGTATCTCACAAACTGTTGCAGCTAGGCTACGATATTCTGCTTCAGTAGAAGATCGAGAAACAATAATCTGCTTCTTAGTTTTCCAGGAGATGAGAGCTGGACCTAAGAAGATGCAAAAACCTGTTAAAGACTTTCTAGTATCAAGACAAGATGCCTAATCAGAATCACTGTAAGCTTACAAATGAAGACCATTGTGACTAGGATAAAATAACCCGTTGGATGGGCACCCTTTTAGGTATCTCAATAAATGCATGGCTGCTCCCAATCAGGCTTGTAAGGGGTATTGACAAACTGACTCAATTTTTGTACAAGATAGCTTATATCTGGTCGACTGATGTTCAAATACAATAACCTTCCAATTAAATGCTTGTATTTCTCTGGCTCAAGAAGAGGAGAGCCCTTTTCAACAACCAATTTTTGACCTTTGGGAAAATGTGTCTTTGTTGGTTTAGATCCAAGAAGACCTAAATCAGAAAGAATATCTAACATATATTTTTGTTGATTTATAATAGTTCCAAAGGGCTATCTTGCAATTTCTAATCCAAGAAAATATTTTGCATAACCAAGATCTTTAATAGTGAATTGATGATCCAAATGTTTTTTAACCAATTCGATCTCTTTCTCTGAAGTTCTAGTTAGAAAAACATCATCTACATAAATGAGCAAAGTTGTAAAAGAAGATTCAGTTTCTTTGATAAACAAACAGATGTCATGAGCTGATTATTTGAATCCAAAACAAGTTATTTTCTCATAGAATTCGACATTCCACTGTCGTGAGGCTTGCTTGAGTCCAGATAGTGATCTTTTCAATTTGCAAACTTGATTAATTTTAGCTTTATTGTATCCTTTGGGTGGTAACATATAGAATTCTTCATTCAAGAAACCATGTAAGAAAGAATTTTTTGTATCTAATTGATGAATTGGCCACCCTTTAGAAGTTGTAACAGCAAGTAGAATTCGAACCGTAACAATTTTGGCTACAGGAGAAAAACTTTCAAAATAATATATTCCTTAAATTTGATGAAACCTATTTGCAACCAATCTTGCCTTGTGCCTATCCACACTTCCATCAGGTTTTAGCTTTATTTTGTAAACCCATTTTGATCCTATTGCTTTCTTACCTTCTGGCAAGTATGCTAACTCCCATGTATTGTTCTTTTCAAGAGCACTCAGCTCTTGATTCATGGCTTCTATCCATTTTGCACTAGTACTAGCTTGTTTGTAAGAATTTGGTTCTTGAACATTGGACATATTTGCCAAAAAGGACATAAGCATAAAAAAATATAGGAGATTTTGTAAAAAGGAAGGTTTATGGAGTATATGTTTTGAGATCCTGTGATTGACAAGAGATTCTATCTGAAGAATTGATAACTAAATTAAGGGCATAATTTGCCATCCATGTTGGCTTACTTCTAATTCTAATATTGTGTGTTTGAACTTCATTGGTTATTTGGGTTTCATCTGAATATTCTTCTATGGAATTGGGCAAATCATGATCATCATTAGGAGTAGATGAATCATCTGAAATATTTTGATTAGTTATGGGTATAGAAGGCAATTGGTCTGTGTTTAAGATGATTGGTTCAATGTCATTTCCACCTATAGGAAGAGGTAAGACATCTTGTTCTATGTTTTCGATACTGCCATTTTCAATTTTATAAGGAAAAATATGTTCATAAAATTTTATATCTCTTGAAACAAATAATTTATGTTTTCCAAATCATAAACTCTAAAGGCCTTTTGAGCTAAAACGTATCCAAGAAATATACATTTGAAAGCTCTTTTAGTAAATTTGTCTTTATTTGGTAAAACATTTGTGACATAGCATAAGCATCCAAAGACTCTAAGGTTTGAATAATCTGGTGGTTTTGAAAAAAAGTATTTCTACCAGGGTTTTCCAATTTAAAATTGATAATGGAAGTTTATTTATGATGTAAGTGGCCATAAGGATTGAAGAACCCCATAATTTCCTTGGTAAACCTGCCTAAAATATAAGAGATCTCGCTATTTGCAAGAGATGTTTTTGTTTCCTTTATACTACCCCATTTTGTTGAGGAGTATAAAGACATGATTTTTGATGAATTATTCCTTTATTAAAAAGAAATGATTGAAATTTTGAATTTGTGAATTTTGTATCATTGTCACTCCTTATGACTTTAATTTGTTTCTCATACTGTGTATGAATCATGTTAACGAAGTTGGTAAAAAAGGAACTGGTCTGGCTTTTGTGGATCATGAGGTAAGTCCAGGTGGCCCTTGTGTGGTCATCAACAATAGTTAGAACATATCTGGCTCCCTCAATAGAGACTTGGCCATAAAGAGCCCATAAGTCTAAGTGAATTTGTTCAAAAGGCTGTGAGGCTCTAGTATGACTAATGGGAAAAGGTAATTTGGACTTGTGACAAACTTCACATTGATCAAAAAAATTTAAATCTTGTTCCTTAAAAAAACATTGCGTTTCAAAACATCTATAGGACAATGTCCTAATCTGTTATGCCACAATTAAGTTTTAAGAAATCTTTTCTTTTCATTGATAGAAACTTCATCACTACAATTCAATCCATGAGGATTTGACTTTAGAAACTCAAAATTTGTAATAAAGCTATTCCAATTGAAATCTTGAAAACTAGTAGTATCTAAAACATAGAGGCTTCCTTGAGCTTTTCCTATTGCTAGAATCTCTTTAGTCTGTAGGTTCTGCAGAATACAAGTAATTGGTGTAAAATGAAATTCTATTTGGGCAAGGTGAGCAAGTTTTTGAATAAATATAAGATTAAATTTAAAACTTGGTATGTATAAGACATTTTTCAAGAAAATTTTATTAGGAAGATTAATGTCTCCTATGCTATGAACATATTTCACAAATCCATATGGTAAATAAACTGGTGAAGGTCTTTTAGGCTTTCTTAGATTTCTAAAAAAATTTCAAATGCCTGACATATGATTGGTGGCCCTTGAGTCCACTATCCAAGTACCATTTTTCAACAACTCAATAGTACTAGCGGCAGAACTTAAAGTACATTGAAGAGAGAAAGTGTTACCTGTACATTTGTTAAAAGTAGTGAAATTCGCATAGTTACCATCCATAGTCATCTTTCCGTTGATCAACTTCATCAACTCTTGTTGAACCAGATTAGCAAAATCACCTTGTTTCTCTTCTCTGGCTTCATTCATATCTTTCTTCTGTTAACCCTTTAGTTCCTTGTACCAGTCTGGAACTCCATGAATTTTAAAACAAGTATCTTTTCCATGCCCTTTTATTCTGCAATATTCACAAACCTTATTCTTCTTTTCTTTCTTCTTAGCAACAGCTTCAATTCTTTTATTAAAATTATCATGAACCTCTTTCTATTTTTCAAAACTAAGAAACATTGAATAAGCACGATTCATAGTTGGCAATGGATTCATGATCATAATTTTATTTCTAGTAGGGTCGTAGCATTCATTTAATCCCATAAGGAATTTCATCAATCTATTCATAGAGTAGAAATCTGAAATTATCTTTGCAACTCCACATGTGCAGGGAGGTAAAGACATAAAGCAAGAAAATGCATCCCATAAGCGCTTTAGTTTTCCATAATATTTCGCAATAGAATCATTACTTTGAGATATTGAACCAATATCTCTTTGAATCTAATAAAACAAGGGCCTATTGCTCTCACCATATTTTTCAGTTATCTCATCCCACAACTCTTTGGAAGAAGTTGTATAAAGAAAACTATAAACAAGGTGCTTGGATATGGAATTAAGTATCCAAGAAGTTACCATGTAGTTAGCTCTTATTGAGAGTTCATACTCTGTATTTTCTTCATTAGGCATAGGAAACCTACCATCAACGAAACCCAACATCGGCTTTGTTCCAAGAGCAATCTTCATAGATCTGCTCCAAGTGAGGTAATTACCTCTACTCAGAGGTGCTGTTACAAGCACCATTCCAGGATGATTTGAACTTTGTAGAAAAACCTCTGTAAGGATTATAAAATTCTTTACTTGATTCAACAACTTTGCTTGTTTCTTCAATTTGAGTTGTAATATCCTTAATCCTTAGTAACAATAATCAACTCTATGCTTTTTTTTTTTAATTTAGTTTTCCCTTATGATCTGAAAACTAATATTAGAAAGAAGAAAAAGCATGAACTCACACCAAAAAGTAACGAAAAAAATGAACCCATCTAATTGGTCTTCTGATCTAGCATAGGGAATAATCCAGCTAAAGCACCTCTTGGTGGCGAGAACCCTAAGAACTTCTGCAAATTGGTTCAAATACTGATGGAGTAGAGAAAGTATAGGAAAGCCATTGAACAATCAGTGGGATTATTACCTTGAAGCCCAAGATAGCTCATCTTCATCAATAGAAAATCGGTTGAGCTTCAGTGAGAGGAGTGCCGCTGGAGAATCCAAGAAGCTTATATGGCCACCTCTATCTCTCTAGATTTTACCACCGGCGGATCCAAACGACATTCTGACAATGATGAAGACGGTAGCGATGTAGAAGTTTCAACGATTCAGAATGACGGTGGTGGTGAGGCTGCTTCGAAGGTGACGGCAGCTCAAGCTGAGGTTCTAATTTTGAATTTTCAGACAAAGAATTATACCTTACCTGTGTTTGTAGATAAAATGGACAACCTAAAAGTTCTGGTGATCACAAATTATGGTATTTTCCCAATTAAGCTAAGAAATTTTCATATGTTTATTTCTCTAACTGGTCTAAAACGGATCAGATTAGTGCATATTTCAATTCCTGCTCTTATACCATGATCAAAATAATAGAAAATTTTATACGATATTTCTTATTCTTAAAAATATACATAAGGTTACAAATGAATTTATATAATTTGAATTAATGTGCAACGATAATATGCTTAAAATTTGTCATCATTATATCAAAACATCATAATGTCACGCAAATGATTATGTCTATCACAATGCGACATAATAATTTGTGTGATCCCTGTTTAATAATTCATCAACTTGTTTATAAATATTCCATGATCATGCCAAGCACTTGTTTGTTAAGAAAAAATCATGCCCAAGAATATGTTGATACAATAATAAATGTAAAAGATAGTCCATCTTCCTCTTTTTTACGTTGGTCCATTGTTTCGAAAAGTTGTACCATAGGTCCCTTATTCTTCTAAAAGCGTAGATAAGTTTAATGTCTACCTTGAGCTTTAAGAAAAGCAGCAAACCAAAGTAATTCAATAAGTCCACAGAATGTAGCTTGAAATTATTCAAGTCTAGAAATGTTACTTGAAATTAGTTTAACATTACAAAAATTATTTAACAATCCAAATATTTTTGATTAATGTTTTTACAAATAAATGAAACTCGAGCATATAATAGATATATTTGTCCTAAGATGATCGTGATTGAGTTTAATATGTTCACATCATTTGCAGGTTGTCCTGAGTGTTCTGATGCTTGTTGTCCTTTACTTTTCTGAACAACTTCTTGCTATTCGAGAAAAAAGAAATTCTAAAACAAGAGAAGCTGCAGCTAAACATGTAAGAGAAACTGTACAAGCACGTGATAGGTGGAAATCAGCCAAAGATGTTGCTAAGAAAAGTACCGAACAATTTTCACGTACATTTTCTCGAAGAAAATCCACAAGGCAACCAGAACAACCAGAAGTTTCAGGTCAATTGAAACAAAACATAGGTGGTGTTTCATCACCATCAATGCCCCCAGATCCTTCAAGTGCATCGAAACAACCTTCAACACTATCAAAAGAAAAGAAAAAAGAACCAAGCAAACTTGCAAAAATATTACATGCTATCCAAGATGATTCTAACAGCCATGAAGGTTTTGATGTAGCCAATGGAGATAAAAACATTAAAAATAAAGCACCAAAAGGTAAACATTTGCATACTCATAGCCAAATATTCAAGTATGCCTATGGGCAAATTGAGAAGGAGAAAGAAATGGAACTACAAAACAAGAACTTGACCTTCTCAGGAGTAATTGCTATGGCTACTGATGGAGGAGAAATAAAGACCAGGCCTGTTATTGAAATAGATTTTGAAGACCTAACCCTTACATTAAAGGGAAAAAAGAAGCACATTTTAAGATGTGTCACTGGAAAACTTAGACCTGGCCGGGTATCAGCTGTAATGGGTCCTTCAGGGGCTGGGAAAACGACATTTCTTTCAGCTCTCGCTGGAAAAGCAACTGGGTGTACTATGAGTGGTTCAATCCTTATAAATGGAAAAGTTGAATCAATGCACTCATACAAAAAAATTATTGGTTTTGTACCACAAGATGATATTGTACATGGAAACTTGACAGTGGAGGAGAATCTTCAATTTAGTGCGAGATGCAGGTATGGGATTCTTGATTTTGAAATCTAATCTTGTTTATTGCTATTCATAATTAAGTGTGTTCAATCATCTTTTCACTACACTATCAACCCTTGTTGAGCGGTAGAAATTTGTTCCTCAATTCGGATACACGACTCGAACATGAAAGACACTAAAAAATATAGCATGAATTGAATATTGGGATTGAACATGACACAACTCAAAAACAGAAATAACATAACATAAATCGAAAAAAACTGGTAAGAATCAAAAATTGAAATGAAGACATTCTAATTTTCCCTTAATGATAATAGCAGAGTACATCAATATTTATAGGGAAAATATGATGTTAAAACCTTAAACCTAATTCTATGACTCTTAATATAACTCCTTAACTAATAAGAAAAATATCTTAATATATCTCCAACATTAATAAATAAACTAAATATTCAATATCTATATTCCAAGCTAAACATAAATACATTTTTCTTGGACAATTATAAAACACAAAAAATAACACCTAATAATAATAAAAGAGAAAAATAAGCCTTTGTAGCTAAATTGATCCACCATATTTGAATTTGAATTATAAAGTTGTAACTTGTGTTCAGTGGTCTTGCCAAGAGGGAAAGCTTGTAATTGAGTTAAATCCTAGAAGTAATGAATGATGTCATATTGTTGGAGGACCATAGGAGTGTATGGTAACATAGTAAAGTAATACGGGACAAAATTATAAAAAAATAATTAGTTTTTTTTAATTTTTATTTAGAGTGCTATTAAAGTAATAGCTTATTTTGTTTAGAATTTTAATTTTTATGTATTATTAGAGTCCTACGTAGAAACTTTTACTTAAAGTTCTTTTTTGTTTGTATTACTAAAGTCACACATAAGAATTTTATGAACCATTCTAGGAATTTTTCAACTATAAATAACTAGACCTTATACTTATATAAGACATTCTAGGAAATCAACAATCTAGTTATATTAAATAAGTTCTCTTATTTCTCTTTTTTCTCGTATTCCTAATTTTTAGGAATAACTCTTCTTTCTTCTTTTTAGAAGTTGAAGTCCTACTCTAGAGTTGCTAAAGTCTCGTCTAAAGATAGAAAACATAGCTAGACTTGTCTTATTTTAGATTTGTTAGAGTGCTTGCTTAGATAATAGTTTCCTTGTGTTTGTTTCATAACACAAATATAATGACATCTTGCTAGAGAATGAGTCTGATTAGTATAAACTTTATTCTTATCTTTCTTATTTCCTAAGTGTTTTCATATTATTGACGCATTCTTGCTTTCGTTTTGCATCATAAAGTCTTTAGGATGCAAAAAGCAGCAGAGTATGTGGTGGCATAAGCTGAAATAGAGGTACAAAACTACGCAGGAAAGAATTTACTAGAAGTTGGGAAAGACAACGATGGCACTAAGCTTGTGTAGCAGCGCAGGTAGTTGAAGATAGGATTGCAAATAGCAATTACGCAAAGCAACAAACTGACGCAAGTTCTCGGCACAAATAAATGGAAGACACACTACAACTCTTCCCCTCAAGTTAAAGATAGATGTCACACATGCCCACCTTCAACAGTGATGTGAGAAAAGAACTTCCAATAGTAAAACCCTTAATAAGATTGTTGAATTCCCTGATTTCTAGCCGTTTCAAATATGAAAATATTAGGAAATATGTACTTATGAAATTATTATCACTTTAATTAGGTAATATTAAAGGTGATATTGTGTTTATAAATTAGGATAATTTTTTTCCTTTCTAGTCCTAAAATTTGTATTATAAATTGGTAGTTAAGCTTGTACAAAACAAATCAAGAAAATATAAAGAACAATTTATTCTAAATTTCATTCTAATTTTCATGATATCAAATCAATTTTTTGGCTCCAATTAGCTTCATATGATAGATCCAATTATCCCTCAAAAAAAAAATAGGCAAACTTTGACAATCCAACCAAAATTTAGAAACTAATCCTACCATAAGTACAAGTGGCCATGACAACTCATTCTTACAACGCACTATGGAAAAACTAAATCAAAGAATTTTAGAAAATAGACTCAATCTATGAAACTTGTTATTGACAGAAAAAGGGAAATTAGGCTACCTAACCGAAGAAACAAAAAAAAAGACCAACGGGCCATCAACTCTGGTGCTCTCCAACAATAGAGCTCGAAAAATTTAATGGTGTTACCTTAGCTCATCCAATCCATGATCCCCTCTATTAGTAAAACTTTTTTATTTTTACCAACAAAAAAGGATATATGAAAAGCATTACGTGACACTTACTCTAATGATGAAGATTTGTCTCAGATTTTTGAAATAAAAAACGAGACTATGACAATTAAAACAAGAGTAAACTAACGAATGTACCACCGAAATATTAAGAGAGTTACAAACATACTATCTAAATTTATCAAGTTACAAATATAACACTGAAGTATCATAAGTGTTACAAAAATACCATTTGCATATCATAGACGATATTTTTATAACATTTTTGTGTTATAAATATAACATCGAGGTATCATAAATTGGTCTAGGATGGTATTTGTGTAACACTTATGGTATTTTAATGCTATATTTTAAACCTATATACTTAGATGGTATTTCTCTAAGATTTTTGAAATAAAAATGAGACTATGACAATTAAAACAAAGGTAAACTAACAAATGTACCACCAAAATATTATGAAAGTTGCAAACATACCATCTAAATTTATCAAGTTACAAGTATAGCACTGAAGTATCATAAGTATTACCAAAATACCATTTACATAACATAGATGGTATTTTTATAACATTTTTGTGTTATAAATATATCACTGAGGTATCATAAATTGCACTGGGATGGTATTTTTGTAATACTTATGATACTTTAGTGCTATATTTGTAAACCTATATATTTAGATGGTATTTCTCTCGAATTTTTGAAATAAAAACGTGACTATGATAATTAAAACAAGGGTAAACTAATAAATGTACCACTGAAATATTAAGAAAGTTGTAAACATATCATCTAAATTTATTAGGTTACAAATATAGTATTGAAGTTCATAAGTGTTACAAAAATATCATTTGCATAACATAGATGGAATTTTTATAACATTTTTGTGTTATAAATATAGCACTGAGGTATAAAGAACTGGAATAGTATTTTTGTAACACTTATGGTACTTTAAAGCTATATTTGTAAACCTAAATACTTAGATGATATGTTTCAACTTTCTTAATACTTTGGTAGTATATTTGTTAATTTACCCCTATTTTAATTGTCATGGTATCATTTTTATTTCAAAAATCTTAGATCTTCATCATCAGAGTAAATCTCATGTAAGGCTTTCCATATATCCTTTGTTGTTAGTAAAAAAAGATAAGATTTACCGATAGAGGGGATCATGGATTGGATGAGTCAAGCTATCACCATTGAATTTTTTGAACTCCATCGTTGGAAAGCACCAGAGTTGATTGACGTTGGTTTTTTTTTGTTTCTACGGTTAGGTAGCCTAATTAATCAAACAATAAGATGATACGGTTGCAAAAAGTTTAACATAAATATATGGAATTGATTACATGGAAAATTGATTCAGTCACATTTTTTCTATCCTTGGCAGTAAATTTGGAATGATCTCTCTACCAACTAGACATAAAAAATGCATTCTTAAATGGAGAATCATAAGAGTCAGTCTTCATGACCATACCACCAGGATTCTGCAAAGGAGAAAATACAGTGTAAATTAAAAAAATACTCTATGATTTCAAATAATGACCTAGAACATGTTCTGATAGATTTGCAAAAGTAATGAGGAAACAATGGTACTAGCACGAATAGTCAGATCATACAATGCTCTTTTTACACAGTGAAAATGGGAGGAAAATAATTTTTATAATGTATATTGATGATATAATCATGACTAAGGACAATTTGGAAGAAATCAAGAGATTGTAAAAAAACTTGTCCATGAAATTCGAAGTTAAAGATCTAGGACAAATGCAGTTTTTTATAGGCATGGAAGTTGTAAGATCCAAAAGCGATATTATTATATCTCAACGAAAATACATCCTTGACCTCTTCATCGAAACTGGTATACTTGGATGCAAAATAAGTGACACCTCAATAGAAGCTAAAAAGAAGAATGAAGATATGGGGGAACTGGTGGACATAGACAAATACTAAAGACTAGTAGGAAACCTAATCAACTTGTCTCACACAAGACTTGATATTGCATTTTTGGTTAGTGTATTGAGTCAACGTATACATTCTTAGAAGGAAGCTTACTTAGAAAATGTTTACAAAATTCTAAGGTATCTCAAAGATATAGGAGTTTTAATTGATACAGATTGGGTTGGTTTTGTATAAGATAGAAGATCCACTACAAGTATTGTCCCTCATTTTTTTCGAAAGCTTAGTAACTCGAAGGAGTAAGAATCAGAATGTAGTTACCAGAAGCAGTGTTGAAGCTAAGTTTAAAGTAGTTGCACAGAGAATTTGTAAAGCTTTGTGGTTACGAAAACTATTGAAAGAACTTCAAGTTGTAATAAAAACTTTACTGTAACAACAAATAAGTTATCAATATATCCTTCAATGTAGTTCAATACGACAAAACCAAATATGTTGAAGTGGATAGACATTTCATCAAAAAAACTATTAAGATATAACTATTTGTATGACATATGCCCCCATAAAAGAGGAAACAACAAATATATTCACCAAAAGACTTTCTTGACAACATTTCGATAATTTCACTAGCAAGTTGGGTATAATCAAAATATATGATCCAACTCTAGAGTAAGTGTTAAAATCCCTAATTTCTAGCATTTTCAAATATGAAAATATGGAATTATGGAATTATTAAGATTTTAATTAGGTAATATTGTAGGTGATATTACGTTTATAAATTAGGATGCTTTGTTTCCTTTTTAGTCCCACAGTTTGTATTATAAATTTGTAGCTAAACTTGTACAAAACAGATCAAGAAAATACAAATAACATTTTTTTTTCTAAATTTCATTCTCATCTTCAAACACAGCATTAGAACTCCAATTTTATAGAGCTGAAATATATGTGACCAACAAATATTCAATCAATTAAATAAGAATATTAATCAATGCATCATGATCTACAAATACATCTTAATTCACAAATGCATCATGATCTACAAATACATCTTAATTCACAAATGCATCATAATCTACAAATGGTAGAATCCAAGAATGAAAAGAATTAACCAATTTGAACAATTACTCAATTTACATATCTTGATGGATTCACCAAGTAATTATATAGTGAGCCAACAATAGGATAACTATTAAGCAAGCTAAATGTCTCAAACCAAAAATCAACTGAAGAAAAATATATGTAGATAATCAAAAACTAGATCAATTCAACATTGCAGGTTCAATTTGACCCAAAATACCAATAAAACATTCTTGAGAGATCCAATAATTAGACATGTGTTTGAATTTCATATGGAATTTGAAACCCAAACAAGCAACATGTTCATATGGCCGAAACACTAGCAAGCATAGAGAGAATAGATCGCAATGACTGCTCAGAAAATGATTATCAGAGATGCACAATTTCTAACTCGTAAACTTAATCCTAGCCAAGAACACTCCAATTTTCATATGGCTAAAAAACATTCCTTGTACAAAAGAAACTTCAATGAGAGACCGAATATGAGTAAATTTGAGTCTTGGCTATTAGGAGAGGAGATTCAAAACAGTACTGACTTTAGCAAAGGGAGTGTTGTATAGCTCCTTAGTGAGCAAATTTGAAAAGTCACACATTGTTTAGGAATGAAGATGAGTGTTGTATTTTGTACTATAAATAAAGCCCTCCTCCACCATTTATAAACATCCTAAAATTTGTAAACCTTCCTATCTTTTGTAAGGGTAATTGATTAGCTTAATTTTTCCTAATTAGTTGTAATTTTAGAGTTCATCCATTTGATGATAGTGGAAGTGATTAACGATGCCAGATGATCTAGATAACATTTATATCGAATCTCGTTAAATTTCTACTGTTTTTTATTATTTTTTTGTTTTAATATTTATGGTTCAATATCTACTTTAGTTTATTTTAGCATTATATTTCCAATAGCATTATTTTGTCGGGTTAGTTTGAGTTCTATTCATTTAAATCATAAGTGAATAGTAACTACTTAGAATAGGAAAAATATACTTGATTTTCCCAAAAATTGGTATTAGAGCCGAAGGTTTCTACCTAGGCATTTGTTTGTATTCCGTTTGTTTGTATTGGAATATAGGTGCTAGTTGTGGTAATTTAAAGAAATGGCGGAAGAAAAATTTCTTTCAAACAAAGGCCAACCATCCACATCACGTAGAACTATGGTGATGAATGCAAGGTTCGAGGTGGAAAAGTTTGATGTAACCGGTCATTTCGACATGTGGCAAGGCGAAGTTCTAGATGCTCTGTTTCAACAAGGTCTAGATATCGCCATTGAAGAAAAGAAACCAAATGGAGCAGATGAAGTCAAGTGGAAAAATATCAACCGATTGGCATGTTGTACAATTCGTTCATGTCTCTCAAGAGAACAAAAGTACACGTTCATGAAGGAGACATCTGCAAGTAAGTTATGGAAGGCGTTGGAGTACACGTTCATGAAGAAGAGCGGACAAAATCGGCTCTATTTGAAGAAGCAGTTGCTCCATTTTGAATACCTTCCAGGTACCACAATAAATGATCACATTACCGTTGTTAATCTATTAGTAGTAGATTTGTTAAATATGGATGAAACTTTTAAAGATTAAGATTTAGCCTTGATGTTGTTAGCTTCCCTTCTTGATGAGTTTGATCACCTTATTACGAGCTTACTCGTGGATAAGGATAAAATGCCTTTTGAGGAAGTTTGCATTGCTTTGTATAGTTATGAAAAGAGTAAGCTTTGGCACTACTTTCCATAATAGAAAGGGAATTTTGGATTACATCCATACTGATGTATGGGGGCCAACAAGAACTTCATCCATGAGTGACAAAAATTATTATGTCATTTTCGTTGATGACTTCTCCAGAAGAGTTTGGGTGTATCTCATGAAGAAGAAGGATGAAGTGCTGAGAATTTTTCTCAAGTGGAAGAAGATGATTGAGACTCAGACTGGTAGAAAGATCAAATGTCTGTGGTCTGATAGTGGCATTGAGTATACAAAGGATCCATTTATGAAATTTGTGAAGAATAAGGGATAGTGTGACATTTCACTATTCTGAAAACACCACAATAGAATGGAGTTATAGAACATATGAACTGGACTTTGCTGGAGAAGGTTCAGTGTATGTTGTATTGGGTAGAGGCTGTGAAAAATCCATATCATCTCGTCAATTGTCTACCATCGTCTACTCTTGAAGGCAAAATGCCTATGGAGGTATAGTTTGGAAAACCTGCTAGAGATTATGATTTCTTACATGTGTTAGGTTATATTACATACTACCATGTAATAGAATCAAAGTTGGATCCAAGAGGCAAGAAAGCTATTTTTTGGGGATCCCTTCTAGTTTTAAGGGATATCGACTATAGTGCCTTGAAACGAAAAAGATAATCTTCAGCAGAGACGTTACCTTTGATGAATCTTCCTTGTTGAGAAATGTAACTGAGAAGATTGATGGCACTTTAAAGTAGGTAGAGGAAACTCTAAAGAATGTGAAGTTTGAAAGCATAATTGTTAATCTAGTTAGTGAAGATAAGATAGAAGCGAATCCTCCATTGAGAGAAGAGGAATCATATGAATAGGTTTTAACCCAAGAACCTCCATAGCAATAAGTAGAAGCTGCAGTTGATAGGCCACGACGACAAAATTTCAAGGTGCCTGCTCGATACAAAGATTTTGAAGACCTACCTACTCAGTTTAAGAATACAGTGGCATGTGCACTTTCAGTTATGCATGATGATGTTACTTCAATATATAAAGAAGTAATTAGAAGCCCTGAAGTTGAAAGATGGAAGGAAGCCATGGACGAAGAACTTATTTCCCTTCAGAAGAGCAAAACATGGAATTTAACACAACTACCTAAGGGAAAGAAGGCAATTGGCTGCAAATGGGTGTTTGCAAAGAAAGAAGGATTTCTTAACAAAGATAGTGTTCGTTACAAGGCAAGGTTGGTCGCTAAGGGCTATGCTCAGAAGGAAGGAATCGATTATAATGAGGTATTTTCTCCAGTTGTAACATTGTCTAGACTTTATTAACATCCTGCAAATCTGAATTGGAACTTCCGTCGTTGATCTAGTGATTGAAGAAATCATTTGAGAATCACTAAGTCGCTAAGGTGTAGATTTGTTGTATAGCTCCTTAGTGAGCAAATTTGAAAAGTCCCATATTGGTTAGGAAGATGGATGTTGTATTTTGGGCTATAAATAAAGTTCTCATTCACCATTTGTAAACATTATTATCTTTTGTAAGGGTAATTGATTAGTTCAATTTTGCCTAATTAGTTGTAATTTTCGAGTTCATCCATTTGGAGATAGTGGAAGTAATAAACGATGCTCGAGGACCTAGATAATATTTATACGAACCTCATTAAAATTTTGGTGTTTTTTATTTTTCTGATTTAATATTTCAGCTTCAATATCTACTTTAGTTTATTTTAGCATTATTTTGTCAAGTTAGTTTGAGTTTTATTCATTTAAATTATAAAGTGAATAGTAATTACTTAGAATAGGGGAAATATACCCGATTTTCTCAACAGAGAGCAAATTGCACAAACCTGAACAGTATTTGATCCCACTCGCCTATTCTCATACTGAAGTAGTGACATGTCCACTGCAAAATAGTAGTGAATTTGGGTATCTAAGGCATAAGGTGTCACCTAATAGTGGTTGATGACTGTGACTTGGTTGAGTTGGGGCAAGGTCGGAAAGAGTTATTGGCCATATGATAGAGTAAGAAAACAATCAAAGAGAGTTTCTCGAGTTCGCCCAGTTAGGGTTTCGACATTTGGAAATTAGTCTATTGGACGAACAATTGGATAAGTTCACACTATTGGGTCGACTTTGGCGACCAAAGATGGGGCGATGACAACTATGTTTAGGTAGAGGCGATAATGAAAAGTCATGATTTGCAACTTAGGTAGAAAAGAAAGTGGTTGATGGTAGACAAAGGTAGGAGATCACATTTCACACACAGCATCAAATCAAAATTGAATGTTTTTGACTAGTCTGAATCCGATCTGATTTGAATGGATTTCAAGATTTTAAATTCAAATTCGATTCGATGGTATAATTAATGCAAATCAATCCAAATTCGAACATATCAGATTTTTCTGGATTGAATAAGGACATATTGATATTGAAATTTATTTATAAATTATTGTGATATATAAAACACGACATACATAAATTTGAATTTTAAATTTATATTTTTATAATAAATATTATTATTTATAATTACAACTAAAAAAATAATAAAAAATATATTTGTACAATTATTAAATTACTATAAATATTTATTTTTTAAGTTAAAATATTAATATAATATAATTATTGTATGCATAATATTTAAATATAACATAATATAAAATAAAATATGTATTTATTTATAATTTAATAGTAATTCGGTTTGAATGAGATACATCATATTATAAAATCTGTCAATTCGAATTCAAACATATTGCATAATTTTCAATTCAAATCCAATTCGATTGTAAAATTTATCAATCCAATTTGATCCGAATCCGATGAATCGAATCGAATTTCTCAACTTAAATGAATTGATCCAATTATTTACTTACCCTTAATCGTATGGATTGGACAATGAACTTTGGTTGACTTAACGACACCTTTGTTGGTGGTGTCTTTGCTTTCCTTATCATGTAACATAAAAGAAAGTAACCACTACAATTTTTCAAAAAAAGACAAATAAATATACTACCAAATATGAAATTATAAATATAATAATGAAGTATCATAATTATTACAAAATTATTATCCTAATACAATTTATGATACTTCAATACTATATTTGTAACATAAAAACATTACCAAAATACTATCTAAGTTATGGCGATAATATTTTTGTAACACTTATGATAATTCAGTGCTATATTTTTTACGAGAGAAAGTTAGATAGTATGTTTACAACTTTCGTGATACTTAAGTTATATATTTGTTAGTTTAAAAAAAAGTTAGAACATTCATGATCAAATACTAATGACTTAGAAATCAAAATAAGTTTAGAGGATAACTAAAAATTGAAAGGAAGACATCATGATTCTCAAATAATAATAATAAGAGATTATATCAATATTTATAGAATAAATTTACAAAAATATTATCGAATTATGACATTTGTTTTGTTTATACGATTAAACTATTTTTCATCTTATTTATATCTCCCAACTCATAGAAAGTTCAATTTATACTATTTCATTAGTCTAATGATGTTATAAGTTGCAATACAAATTATTATTTGAAATATAATATTTAATTATCTAAATTAATTTAAATTTATTGTTGTCGTGTGAAGCCGTTAGACGGATATTAACATAATGATAAAAGTTGAATATTTTATGAGTTGGATGATGTAAATTAAACAAAAAATAATTTGATTGTATGACAAAATAAACACAATAATTTAATAATATTTTTATAAATTTACCTATATTTATAGGAAAAATATAACACTAAAACTATAATCTTAATCCTAACAGGAATCTTAATATAATAACTAATTACTACATTGTTTTAAAGAAATTAAATATTCAATATCTATACTCCAACAACATATTTAATTAATGTTGTTTTTTTTTCGTTATTATATTATGACGCTCAGATGTTACATTTTTCTATTATAATAAGTTCTTTTTTATTAAAATAACAATTTTGTTGCCTTTTAAAAGTCACTGACACGATTAGACGACAAGAACACAATGTGCAAAATATAAACTATGACTCCTTAAAATGGGCTCACACCACCTGACTCATTTTATATTTGAGTTACACACGAATAGCATTAGTTGTCACTCTACTCTTAGCCATTTAGCTTACCAATTTAATGTAATTTGTATCCTCTTTCTATGCCAACAAAATTTTCAACTTTATCTCATTTACTTTTCATGAATCTCTTTTTTAATATTTATCTCAAGAAATTCCAATCTGTAACTACTATACAAGATCTTTCTCTCTAGAACTAATTCAAAATTATTTGCACATGAAAGAATAATATATATATATATATATATATATATATATATAGAGTCTTTTCGCTCTGTTCTGATGGTTATTTTTGTTGTTGGGAATTCTTTATTACTAAAGACTACCTGCGGAAATGCCAAAACCTGATAAAGCTTTGGTTGTTGAAAGAGTTATTGAGTCTTTGGGACTTGGTGCAGTGAGGGATTCCTTGGTTGGAACAGTGGAGAAGAGAGGAATCTCTGGAGGTCAAAGGAAAAGAGTAAATGTTGGGCTAGAGATAGTCATTGAGCCTTCGTTATTGATCTTAGATGAACCTACCACTGGTTTGGACAGTTCATCTTCTCAGTTGCTTCTTAGAGCGCTTAGACGTGAAGCTCTTGAAGGGGTTAATATTTGCATGGTAGTTCACCAACCAAGGTATGCTCTTGCTTTCTTTAATGTTAAACTGTTAATTGAGATGCTTGAGTTAGATGCACAGTTAATATTTGATGAGAATAATGATAAAAAAAATAGTGAAATACTAAAGAATAATGTAAATTAAGAATGTTGGAATATGTTTAAATTAAAATTGTTGAAACGGATAGTTAATGGTAGTTGATTTTTTGTAATGTTTTAATTGATTTAAATTACTTTTCTTTTTTCTTCATTGTTATCTATATATTAGAGAAAAACAAAGACAGAGGAGAGAGAAAGTAAAAAAGAGAAAAAATAGAAAATAAAAAATGGACAAAGAGAAAGAAAAAAAACGCACAAGAAAAGTAAGGAAAAAACATAAAACAAAAAAATTGTATTTTTTTTATTTAGAGTTAAGTTACTCCAATATAACGTTATAAAAATTTATGAAATAATAAATTATAATATAAGTTTATTATTATTTAATTATTGTATCATATGAGATAAGTTTTCGTAATTCTTTAACATTCATAATAAATAAATAAATTATCTTAAAAATACTTTAGGTATCTCTCATTTATTATATTTAATAATATGTTATTATTATTATTATTTCAACTAGTTATTTATTCCTTTTCAGTTTTATTCTATTTTTTTCTATCTCTTTCCTTTTATATATTAATTGATAAATGAAATTAATGTTTTAGTTTTATTATGCTTATTATTTTGTATAATTTTAATATTTTTTTTAATAATGTTATTTTTATATAAGTATGTTTGTTTTCTTTACTTATTTTGTACATTACTAATCTTAATTAGTTTTATAACACTTTTATTAAAAAAAATTAATTATTTTTTATGTTTTATGTATCAAATGTTGTATATTTTTATGTCTTTATTGCATATTTTTACTTTTGAGATTAATCTGATTTATAGAGAAAAATTAGAGAGAAGTTAGAGGAATTGATGGAATCTACGGACCACTTAGATGGTTCTTCTATATATAGAGTATTATACGTACATGTATCGATTACATTGAATATATACATGTATGGGTGTTAGGAGGCATAAAGGTAAAAAGTAAACATATTCATGGTATGAGGTCGATCACTCATAGTTCGGGCTGGTGGTTGATCCTATAGATACCAAAGCTCCATCTAACGAGTCTCTCTTACGAGTGTGTTGTGAGCGTAGGCATATACGGGTCCTTTGGAATGACTCGTCTTATGGCTCAGACTGTTTGCTAGACTCTAGCTATTAGATGAGTTGGGTTTTAGGTCGATCCATATGTCCAAACATCCAATCCCCTTACTTTTTCAGCTCAAATGCTAAATTGAGGTGGAAGAGTAATACTCGGGTAGTGGATCTGAATCATTCAACTCCCTTAATAAATACGCGTCAGTTGATTGGAGAGAGAAATATGGGTCTCTATATAAGGAGGTGCCTAGGCTAAGCCTTTTCATCATTTCCTGCACATCAGACAAAAGTAAAAAGAAAAAACACTGTCACTTCAACTTGAGCCATAAAGAGGTTTTCAGTTCAGTGGTAAGAAATAGCTCGACATATAGCTTATTTGATCGGGTTTTTAGAGTACAAGTTCTTCGAGTCTAACACTTTAATGGTTTCTTTTCAGGTCAGGTTTAAATAATCATTTCCCTTTATTTTCAAACTTGACCTTAGGTAATCTATTCTTATTGTGCCTTATCCTTTTTTATGTTTTGTGATATTTTGTTGAGATTATGCACAGAGAAGAGACCTTGGGCTTAGGCTCCTGGGAGAGCCCACAATACCCCAGCACAAGTGATGATGATGGGTCCTCCACCGAGACAAACTCTTTAAGCAAAGAGGGTCAATCTCAATCTTAGTCTTCTACCTCCACCTCTCACCCTCAGGCCGTACCGAGGGCTAGTTGACCAAAGTCAATACCAGTAGTATATCACCATAAGATGAGGAGATGTTAAGGAAAACATATAACATCTCTTCCTCGGTCCAAATAATGATTCCAATGACAAGGACTCGTGACAGCGATCCACCTTTAACTGAGTGGACGGTGTTTCACGAGAAGGCTCTATGGTTGGGGATTAGGTTTTCCCTGTACTCTTTTATAAGAAGGTTTTTGTCTATAACTTAACTCGCGTCGGGTCAGCTGATGTCCAATGGTTAGAGGTACATGTCTTGCCTTACAGTAATATGCCAAGACCTCGAGGTGGATTTAGAAATGCCCTAGTTCAATGAAGCCTACATCCTGAAGCCGAACCCAACAGACCCGATGAGGATATACATGTTTGTGAAGTAAGTCTGGGGTATAAATGTAGCCCTCCCTTAGAACAAAAAGAACTAGAAGGAATATTTCTTCTACGTCCAAGGCTAGTGGGATTCTCTTATTAATGACACAAGGTTGATAAGGAGTACCTGGATTGATAATAAGGTCATGATGAGGAACATGAGCTCATTCATCATGACCTTGAGTTTGGATGTAAAGAAAATCATAGATGATATCCAGAACAATTGGTATGAGAAAACCCTATGGACGCATCTGTTAAATACCCGACACTTTGTTGCATATGGGCTGATAAGGTACGGTTTGGTGGAGCCCCTCATAGGATTATTCATAAACCTTAAACTCCTCCCAAACGTAGGGTGACCGCTCCTACATATAATGGGGATAGGTGTGAAGTGGTTCTTGATGATGGTGAACTAGCCTTCAAACTTGGACATTTTTCCATTTTTTTATGGCTTGACCCTGTAATAATAACACCTCATTGCCCTTTGTCTTTGCATATACTATAGAGTTCGATGTTGATGCTCTCCTGGAGCGGCTTAAGACCAAGGTTCCTCCTCAAGGGTTGAGCTCTCAAAGAACTATACCTCTTGTACAAGGGGAGGACTCCTTTAAAAGAAAGAAGAGGTAAATCTTCTCGATATGAGGGCCTCTCTACTTCCTCCAAAAAGAAAAGGAAAATTACCATGGATGAGCCCGTATTCAGGCTTGAGTTGCTAAACGTCTTCAATCCTTCACCACCTTTCACGAGCTAACACACCTTATCTCATCCCTACTCGGCATCCCAAGTACCTATTCACCTCATAAGGTATTCAATAAAAGGGAAGGGTGTTATCAATAATCTTACTACCAATGTGGATGGGGTGGTGTTGTATCAAGCTATGTCACCGGAACAACTCAACCACTATATGGGTCACCTTTTGTTATTGAACACGAGAGGCATCTCGATGCCATATGTGAGGATAAGGGGTCATAAGTCATGATTAGTCGCCTGATGTACCAGGTGTAGTAATCTAACCGCCCTTTTTAGTTGTATATTTATTTATTTTCATGTACATTTATTTTGTTTGACCTTGCATCCTTTAGCTTTTCTAGTTACAGCTAATTTGTGGGCTTGAGGTGTAGAGAGTTTGAAGCATGAACTCACATAGGAAAAGGATACGTATGCTTCAACCTAGGCCAAGTATATATTGCTACTGGAAAATGCCAACAAGTGGAAGGGCGAGACCATCAACAAATAAGAGAAATTGTCCAAGGATGTTGCTAAGAAAATGATAACATGATGCGTTTGTGAGAGCTCAAGGAGGCCCAGAGAAAGGTCGAGGTCGATACTAAGGCAAGTAATCATAGGCTAGCCGAAATAGAATACAAGGCTAAGTGTGAGCTTGGTGCTATGGTCGAACAATTGTACTTGAATGTGGACTCCTTTAAGAAGGAGGCCAAAAAGAGGGACCTATGTGAGTATTATTACCATATTTTGGATATCCCATTCACTCCAAGTACGTGCCTACTCAGTCCCAAGAAGGGGATGAGGAATAGGACTGAACTCTAGTGAGAATGGCAATGGGATCGAGGAGGCCAATGCAGAAGGTAAGGTTAGGAACTATTGACGTGATAATGACTCGAGCCTTCTATTAAAGTAGATTTTAGGCCCTCTATGTTTTTCCTTTCTTTCAAGCATAATTCCACTCTTGCTTTTATGATCGCGGGTTACGCCTTGTAATTTTCTTTTGAATCATTAATGAAAATCAATCTAATTTTGAGAACTAATTGTATTGATTTCTTAGTGGTATATTTATATCATTTTATATGTTCATTTATGATGTTGATCTACCTCTCTATTTTTGGGACATGTGTCATTAAACTTTTCTTAACACCATCCCCTATAAAAGGGGGTTAGGAACATTTGTTGAATTCAGACGATTTTGTTGAAATATTTTCCAACTACATCTCTATCTTTTTGTTCAAACATTATGGATTCTGATTGTGCTAACAAACATTCAGTTTGGGCTTTAAAACTGGAAAATATAAGACTTAAGATTGAGGTGTAAGAATTGAAAATTGAGCTGTCTAGGCTCAAGGATAAGCTAAAGATTTATGAAGAAACCAAGGGTGAGCTCGTATCTTGTAAAGAACATCTATCTTAGACTCGAGCTCAAGATAGAAGGGCCATGAATAAGATGGATACCCTTGTGGGCAAGAAGTCCTATTAGGTGAACTTATACATGAAGTAAGCTGAAGGGGTCTTTCTCAAGGTGATGGGAGTCGCTGAAGAATTGGAACATTTTGTGCTCATGTTGAATTTGATCCCTTCTAAAACAATGACCAATTGTATAGAAGAAAATTATCAAGCTTTAGGTCGAGCTATTACCCTTGGTGGAGGAGACTAATGATTCGAACACCGGTCAGGTGTCTAATCACTTGAAGAGTTTTTAACTTTTTGGGAAGTCGATCCATGTAATAATAAATTTTTCAAAAGCATTGTAAGTTTGAACAATAAAAATATTCTTAATAGAATGCACTTGCGATGCTCGATCGTTGTATTTTTCCATGGGTATATCCTCCTCCATTAAGGAACAAGCTTTACAAGTGTTAGGGCGGTCTACTTGGTTCTTAACTGAGGTGATCAACTCGTGACATAAAATAGTGTGAGAGGGAGCTCTACTTGGTTTCTGATCGAGATGCTCATTTATCCCTTCATTGTTAGAGCGCTAACCTAGTTTTTGACTGAGGTGATCAACTCATGACTTTCACAAGTGTCAAGGTAGTCTATCTGGTTCTTAACCGAGGTGATTAGCTCGTGACATACAATAGTGGGAGAGGGAGCTCTATCTAGTTCCTGGCCGAGGTGCTCAACTCTCCCTTCATTATTAGAGAGCCAACCTAGTTCCTGACAGAAGTGATCAACTCGTGACTTTCACAAGTGTCAGGATTGTCTCTATGGTTCTTAATCGAGGTGATCAATCCATGAAAGATAATAGTGGGAAAGGAAGGTCTACTTGGTTCTTAACCAAGGTACTTTGATCTCCCTTCATTGTTAGAGCGCTAACCTAGTTCCTGACCAAGGTGATTGACTCGTGACTTTCACAAGTGTTAGGAAAATGTACCTGGTTCTTAATCGAGGCGATCAGCTTGTGACATATAATAATGGGAGAGGGAGCTCTACCTAGTTCCTAACCGAGGTGCTCAGTTCTCCCTTAATTGTCAAAGCACCAACCTGGTTTTTGACCGAGGTAATCAACTTGTGACTTATAATAGTGGGAGACTTCTAGGAGAAAACCATTTCTCGAAGTTTTTCACTTCATTTTTATACATATAATATGGTACATAAAAGTAGTAAATTAAGGTACATTAGAAGTAGTATTTTTTTAAGTGTTGGGCGTTCCAGCTTATGCCATCTTCAGCTCCTTCAATGCTTTTTAATAAGTAGGCTTCATCTGGTGTTGTCTCAATTATTTGAGGGTTCTTCCCAATTTGTACCCATTTTTTCGTCCATTCATTCCTTCTTGTTAGAGAAGACCCTCGTGAGAACCTAATCTCTCGTGGTAAACATTTTGAAACGGACAGCCTTATTGTCAAAATTTGATACTTTTCTTTTCTGATCAATTTTCCTCCTCAGCGAGGGTCAGTTCTATTGCTCTACTTGCATTGTTTTGTTCTTCTACAAGGGCAGACCTTGTAATGGGTACAGTAACTTTAGTTGGTATCACTACTTCAGTCCCATAGACTAGGGAAAAAAGGTTCTTGTAAATGCTTATTCAAGGACTAGTCCTGACAGCCTATAATGCCCCAAGAAGCTCCTCAACTCATCTTCCTTTTGCATTTTCCAACATTTTTCTTTAGTAGGTTGATTATTAATTTGTTTAAAGATTCTACCTAACCATTGGCTTGAAGATAATATGGTATTGAGTGACACATCTTGATGTTGTATTTGATGGTGAACTCCTTGATGTTGCGACCTATAAATTGCTTCCCATTATCGGTAATGAGCTCATTTGGTAGACTAAACTGGTAGATTATATATTTTTAGATAAACTAAGCCTTACGGTGGGCGCCAAAATATTGAGATTGGTCCGATTTATATAGAGAGAAACTAGAGAAAAGTTAGAGTAATTGGTGAAATATGTGGATCACTTAGAGAGTCTCTCTATATATAAAGTACTATGCGTACAAATGTCAATTACATAAAGTGTACACATGAGGGGGTTTCAAGGGGGCATAAAGGTAAAAATTAAACATATTCATGGTCTAAGATTGACCACCCATAACACGGGTAGGTGGTCGACCCTATAGATGCCAAAGGTCCTTCGGATGGGTCTCTCCTGCTAGTGTGTTGTAGGTACGGGCATAGATGGGTCCTTTGGAATGACTCGTCTTATAGCTCAGGTTGTTTTCTAGGCTCGGGCTATCAACTAAACTTAGGCTATTATGTGGGTCTTGCTCTAGGTCCATCCATATGTTCAAACATTTACGATAAGTAACTTTTTGTTTCTTTGTGGAATAGCTTGATAAATATTTTATACATAGCTTTTGTGGTTACAATACTTTGTTCTTAATTGTGTATTTTTTAGAAAAGAAAAAACAAAAAAATGACTTTTGAAATGACCGATCCATTATCCTAAACTAAGAACCCAGTTTTGAATGTTATCGACCCTACAGTAGGTGGTTCTAATGTTAACCAAATAATAAGACATTCTATGGCTCATGGGGTTACTCCAATGTTAATGGTTTATGTTCATTTGAACCATGTTGTAGTAGAGAAACCAAAGAAGTTTAATGGCTTGAACTTCAAGAGATGGAGGAATAAAATGATGTTCTGTCTCACCACCTTGAATTTGGCAAGGTTCTTGACTAAATAAGCTCACAATCAACCTGAGAGTGAATAAGATTCTTAGTATGCTAGTGTTATTGAAGCATAGAAACTTTTGATTACCTATTTCAAAATTATGCTCTAAATATCCTAACTTATTCCTTGTACAATGAGTACAATAAGGAGAAGACGACCAATGACTTATGGAAATCATTAGGCTGGAAGTATGAAACTTAAAATACTAGTGCCAAGAAATTTTTGGTTGGTCACTTTCTTGATTATAAGATAATGGACTCTAAACCTATATGCAATAAATTACGTGAAATCCAAGATATATTAATAAAGATGTATGGTGAAGGGATAGTACTTAGTGAAACCTTCCAATTTGTAACTATTATTGAAAAACTACCCCTTCATAAATAAGGTTTAAAGCCTACCTTAAGCACAAGCGAAGGGAAGTTTTTTTTGAAAGACTTGCTGATAAGATTCAAAATAGAAGAAGACAATAAGACTTATTCTAAAAGAGGGTATATCCTATCAGCACCCAAAACTAATGTGATAGAGCATGGTCAAAGTTCCAAGAATAATAAGAATGAGGGCAAGGGCAAGGGCAAGCTGGGTAAAAGGTCTAAGTTGGGACCTAGAGAAGAAAATTTTAAGAAGTTAAGCTTCAGAAGGATTTTCTTTAATTGTCATAGGAAAAATCATAAAGCCCCAAACTACAAGTTTCTAAAAAGAAATAAGAATCGTGAGGCAAACATGGTTAACGACATCACTTATGATATCTCTGATATTGACTTGTGTGCAATCATTTTTAAGATGAACTTGGAGGGATCAAATCCAAATGAATGGTGGATTGATACTGGTGTAACAAGACATATATACTCAGATAAAGAGTTATTCACTACTTTTGAGCTAGGGAAAGATGGAGAGAAGCTTTTCATAGGAAATTCTACCATATTAGCCTTTTAAGGGCAAGACCAGGTTAAACTACAAATGAGCTCTGCAAAGGAGCTTACATTAGAAAATGTACTTTATGTGCTAGACATCCGTAAGAATCTTATTTATGGCTTATTGCTAGATAGGCATGGTTTTCGGATAATGTTTGAATCTGATAAGGTAGTTTTGACCAAAAATGGAATGTTTGTGGGAAAAGGGTATGCATCTGATGAGCTATTTAAACTCAATACTATAAAAGCTAAGAATATTAATAAAATTAATTCTTTTTATTATTTGTTTGAGTCTTCCAACTTATGGCATGGTAGGCTAAGTCATGTTAATTACGATACATTACGTAAACTAATCAACATGGAACACATATCCGCATTCCAAATAGATTCAAAGTATAAGTGTGAGACTTGTGTTGAGGCAAAAATGACTAGGTTATTGTTTCATTCGATTGAAAGGAACACTGAATCCCTTGACTTAATCCATAGTAATCTATGTGATTTGAAATTTCTTCATAAAAGGGGTGGCAATAAGTATTTTGTTACTTTTGTTGATGACAACACGAAATATTGCCGTGTATTTTCTTAAAAACAAAAATGAAGCTATAGAGAAATTTATTCTTTATAAAACAGAAGTTGAGAATCAATTCAACAAAAAGATCAAAGTACTATGCAGTGATTATGGTGGTGAATATAAAGCACCGTTTGGTTAATTCTGTGCACAACACAGAGTTATCCATAAAACCATAATGCCTTATTCACCTCAACAAAATGAACTTGTTGAACATAAGAATCATACCTTGAAAGAAATGATGAATGCAATGCTCTTAAATTCTAAGTTGCCAAAAAACTTATGGGATGAAGCTATTTTGTGAGCTAACTAACTTTTAAATAAGGTATCCTAGAAAAAAACACATAAGACATTATATGAATTAATAAAAGGAAAGGTACCTTCCTATAAATATTTATAAGTGTGGGGTGTCTTGCTAAAGTAGCCATATCTATACCAAAAAAGGTGAAGATACGTCCCAAAATGATAGATTGCATCTTCATTAGATATGCACATAAAGTAGTGCTTATTTTTTTCTTGTGCATGAGTCCAAGATCCTAAACATACACAAGAACACAATAATGGAATTAAGGAGAATCAAGTTTGTCCAAACGAACGTATGAGACTATGAATGAAGATAGTCAAAATAAAGAATATGAATAAGAGGTTGAGGATAAGATTGAGGTTCGACCTAGATGCAGTAATAGGACTAGGACAGAAATGTCCTATGGTTCAGATTTTTTGACCTACTTTTTAGAAAGTGAACCTGAAATCTACGAAGAGGCTATAAATTCGTTTGAATGTCCTCAATGGAAAGAAGCCATTAATAGTACAATTGAGTTCATTATGCAAAATCACATTTGGGAACTAGTTAATTTACCTCGAAGTAGGGTTCAAGTGGATTTTCATTAGAAAACGTAAATTAGATGGTTCAATTGAAAAGTACAAGAGCAAGCTTGTAATTAAGGGATACAAACAATGGCATGGCCTTAATTACTTTGATACTTATTCTCATGTGACGAGAATTACATCCATAAGGATGATAATTTCTATCGTCACTCTACGAAATCTTGAAATACATCAAATGGATGTAAAGATAGCATTTCTAAATGGAGACTTAGATAAAGAAATCTGTAAATTGGTGAAGTCTTTATATGTCTTGAAACAAGTACCAAAATAGTAGTATGAAAAGTTTAATAATGTCATAAGGACAAATAACTTTAAAATCAACGAATGTGACAAATGTGTATATGTCAAGAATAAGGAAGATGGTTATGTTATCTTGTGTCTTTGTGTTGATGACATGCAAATTGTGAATAGTATTAATCAAATGATCAAATCTACTAAGACTGTTGAATTCAAGGTTTAATATGAAAGACATGGGTCATGTTGATGTAATTATGGGAATTAAGATATCAAGGATATCAAGCAGTCTCATTTTAAATCAATGTCATTATGTTGACAAAATACTTGAAAAATTCAACAGTGGTGATTTTGGAATTGTAACAACACCAGTAGATGTAAATCTACACCTATCTGAGAATTAAAGTGAGAGTGCGTCTCAACTAGAATATTATAGAGTGATAGAAAGTCTTATGTACTTGATGAGTTATACAAGATCGATCATAGCTTACTCTATAAGTAAATTAAGTAGATATACCTGCAATCCAGGATCTGATCACTGGAAAGGTATTACAAGACTTCTTTGATATTTAAGATATACACGTAGCTATGGCTACACAAGATATCTAGCTGTATTAGAAGGATATAGTGATGCAAATGAGATATCTGACATGAAAGACTCAAAGTCTACTAGTGGATATATATTCATACTGGGTAGTGCAACTATTTCATGGAAGTCCTCTAAACAGACGTGCATTTCTAGATCCATGATGGAATCTGAGTTCATCGCTTTGGATAAATGTGACGAAGAAGCCAAATGTCTACACAATTTTTTATAGGATATTTATAAGTGGGTGAAGCCCGTACTTGCTATATGCTTCCATTGTGATAGCCAACCTGTTATTGGTAGGGCACAGAGCAATATATATAAGGTTAGTTAAGGTTTTTAATGATTCTTACGAAAAGAATACCAAGTGAAGTATGCATATTACTCTTTGCGGATTACTTTTATAGATAAGAGATAGCCTATGTGAGGGAGGAGTGAGGCCACTTTGAAAGAGGATTATGTAGGGCTCAATTCTCTTGAGACTCTCACAAAACCATGCGTATGTTCATGGTCAAAACTAACATAATAGTGAGAACTGAATTGTATCAGACAAGATTCTTGTGTGAAGTATGTCATTGTTTACATAAACGGTAGAGCATTTCAAGGACACCGTGTCTATTTATTAGTCAGTAAGGTAAATATACTCTCACAGGAGAAGGTTCAAAGTGTAACACCTAGCTATCCTATGTAGGTGTCAAATCGTTGAACTCTATTTCTGTATCAAAATTTGATTTAAAATCTACGTCAAATTTTATTCATGTGGGAGATTATTAGATAATATTTAAATTAAAATTGTTGAAATGGTTATTTAATGGAAATTGAATTTTTTCAATTACTTTTCTTTTCTACCGTTTCTTTTATGTTTCCTTAGATGTTTTAATTAATTTTAGTTACTTTTCTTCCTTCTATTTTTTTTCGTTTCTATGCATTGTTCTCTATGTATTAAAGAAAAATAGAGACGGATAAGTGAGAAAATGTAAAAGAGAAAAAAGAAAAAAAGAAACACAAAGAGAAATAGAGCGGAAAGAAAAGTATGAATTTTTTTTGTATTTTTTATCTACAATTATGTCCGCCTAATAGAGTTTAAATACTTAAAAGTTTGTAGAATAATAAATTATAGTGGAATATTATTATTATTTGATTATTGTATCCTAAGAGATAAGTTTCAAAAGTTCTCTAACACTTCATAGTGAGCAGAAAAATTATCTTAAGAATATTATTTAATACACAGGTCTCGATTCTTTACTCTATTTAAATTTTATGTTATTTAAATTTTATGTTATTTAAATTTTATATTTATAATTTATACATTTATTTATATTTATATATTTTTAATTTTAATAATATAATATAATTTTATTTTTAATTTATTTATCCATGTATTATTTTTTACAATTTTGGCCGTGTAACATGGTTGGATTGTTTTCTAATGTTATGCTAGAGAAGGAACTTCCTTCTTATTCTACGCAAGAATTTAACTATAATTAAGTAATTGAATTTTGCTTATTAATTTCAATTTGTAGTTTTTTCATTCCTTTATTCTTTTTCATTTGAAACAGCTATGCTTTGTTCAAGATGTTCGATGATTTAGTACTACTAGCCAAAGGTGGTCTTACTGTTTATCATGGTCCTGTAAAAAAAGTTGAAGAATATTTTTCTGGTCTTGGCATTAGTGTTCCAGAACGGGTTAATCCTCCAGATCACTTCATTGATATTCTAGAGGGTATTGTGAAACAAGACGACTCAGATGTGACACACAAACAATTGCCTGTCAAATGGATGCTTCATAATGGGTACCCAGTACCATCAGATATGTTACAATACATTGACAAAGCTGTCTCTATCTCTGCCTCTGCCTCTGCTTCTTCCTCTGCCTCGACTAAAGATGATGGAACTACGATTCAACTATCTTTTATTAGAGATTTATGGTGGGATATCAAGTTTGATTGTCAATTGAAACGAGAATTTATACGACATAACTTCTTAAAGACTAAAGATTTGTCCCATCGAATTACTCCTGGTGTAGTTTGGCAGTACAGATATTTTCTTGGAAGGTATAACATCTATCTGCTACTTTTTGTTTGCACATCAAACACTTAAAAATAAAACTTCCAAAAACCTTGTAGTTCCCTCCAAGTAAGAATAGATGTTGTAGTGGTCTTTGCACCCTAAGAGTATGTTTGCTTTATCCTTCTGTTAAGTGGTTTTAAACAAAAATGGTTTTACAAAATACAATATGATTTCAAAGTTAAGAAAATATTTTTTACATTTTTTAGAGAAATGTTATAATTACTCAAATTTACACCCACTTTTATACGCATATCACTTATATTGTGTCACATGATACAATTATCTAAAAAATGAATAATTTTTTTATTTCTCAAAATATCTAACCACGATATAAGTGATATGTATAGTTATATGTTAACTCTAAAAAGTGCTAGATGAAGTTTACTATAGTTACATGTTTTTTATATTTATTTTTGCAATGTTTGATTGATCAATTCAAGTTTTTCATGTGTGTTATAAGGGTCAATTTATCTAGCTATGAGTGTACAATAAACCATTTTATGGTGATCAGATTAGAGACAAACGAATTCTGAACTTGTTTATCCACAGTTAAGTTGGTACATATTGATTTGAGATCAATGTTGTTCGTAATTTTTCTTTATCACATATTCCTTGAGTAGTGTAGTTTTAACACAACTTTCTAATTAAAGCTAATATTCTTTCAGGGTTGGTAAGCAACGATTGAGAGAAGCTAGAACTGAACTGATTGATTTTCTAATTTTGTTAATTGCTGGAGTCTGCTTGGGAATTCTTGCTAAAGTGAAGGATTCATCATTGGGTTCGAGCAGCTACACCTTCACTGTCATTTGTGTTAGTAAGTAGAACAACACAAACTTAGTATGATAAAATTGATTATTATACTTTGATGCCCTTTGGTAAATAATTCGTTTTACTTGTCTATAAATCATTAAGTAAAATTCACTTTTTACTAACAAACTTAAACCCGTTATGCAAAAGTATCACCCAACTTACACATATTACAAAAATAATTTAGGAGTGATAAATTGTTTCAATTAAAATGTCCATGTTAGATTTGTGTTGATGTAAAAAATAACTTAATATTTTATGGGGTTATCTATTTATTATTCTAGATTAGGAAGAAATGTTGAACAATGTGTTCTATTTTTCTGATCATATTTTGTACATAATTAACTACTATTTTATAGTACAAAATGTTTGATTAAAAAGGAAACTAAATATGTGATTTAGGAGAATGAAATCTCTTAAATAAATCTCTAATATTATCATATTTATAGATTTCCTAAAAGTCATATTTCTTTAACTGAACTTAAAGAAAATTAAGGATTTCAACATTCTCCTTTAAATAGGATTGTATATGTTAATCATCTCCAACTTGTCAATGAAATCATTGAAATGTCATTGAGGAAGTCTTTTTATGAATATGTTTGTTGTTTGCTCTTTTGTGGGAACGTAGGTCACGTAAATAATATCTTCAACCTTTTCTTTGAAGAAATAACTACTCACTTCTACATGTTTTGTTTTCTCATGTTGAATTGAATCCAGGGATACGTTGATGGTTGCTTTGTTGTCATAGTAAAGCTTAATATGATATTTTGTTGCAATCTCAAGTTCTTTCAACACCTTTCTTAACCACAAAGCTTTATAATTTTCTTGTGTAATTGCTCTAAACTTAGTTTCAACACTACTCCTAGCAATTACATTTTTTTTCTTACTCCTTCGAGTTATTAAGTTTTAAAAATAAAGGTACAATACTCTATAGTGGATCTTTATTCTTCTATTGAACCAGCCCAATTTACATTAGTAAACATTTATATTTCTTGGGTTTCATTTTTTTTAAAGAAAAATATTTTGTTTGGGGACCTTTTGAGATACATGAGAATTTTGTAAACAACTTCTAAGTGAGCTTCCTTTGGAGAGTGAATTGTTGACTTACTACATTAATTGCAAATGCAATATCACATCTGGTGTGAGATAGATATATTAATTTTCCTACTAATCTTTGATATTTGTCTTTGTCCATTAGTTTTCCCATATCTTCATTCTTTCTTTCTGCTTCTATTGGGTTTTCACTTGGTTTGCATCCAATTATACATGTTTCATGAGAAGATTGAGAATGTATTTTCATTGAGAAACATTGATTCCACTTTTTAATCTTGCAACTTTTATGCCGATGAAGTACCTTATTTATCCTAAGTCTTTTATTTCAAACTCTGTGGTCGAGGTTTTCTTCAACCCCTCGATTTCTTCTAGATTATCTCGAGTCATAATTATATCATTAACATATACTATTGAAATTATTTTTCTTCCATTTATAGTGTTTCGGAAAACACTGTATGATATGATTATACTTGTTTCCTTACCACTTTTGTAAATCTATCAAACCAGGATTTAAGCGATTATTTAAGGCCATAAAATGATTTTTTCAGTTTATACACGATATTGTCTCCTATACAAAACCTAGAGGCATGGTCATGAAGATTCTTTCTTCAAGTTCTCTATTTAGGAACACATTTTTTATGTCTAGTTGATGAAGTGACCAATCCAAATTTACTACTAGGGATAACAGTACCCAAATTGTGTTGAGTATAACCCCATGTGCATATGTTTTAGTATGGTATATCTTGTAGGTTTGTATAAATCCTTTTACAACCAGACGGGCTTTGTACCTTCCTATTGTCCTATTAACCTTGTATTTTATTGTAAAAATTCACTTGCAACCAATTGTTATTTTTTCTTTTGGTAATTTTGTCACATGCCAAGTTCTATTCTTTTCAAAGGCTTGATTTCTTCCAAAATAGCTTCTATCCATTTTGCAATTTCCAAAGCTTCTTGAGTGTCATTTGGTATCTTTGTTCTACCAAGATTAGTGGTAAAGGCACAAATTGTAGAAGATAAGTTTTTATTTGAAAACAATCTAGAAATAGGATGGAAGGTACAAGATTGTGTTTTTTTTCTAAGAGTAATAGAGATATTGAAGGGATTCAGATAAGCTTATGGATATTTGGATCTATAACCAATTCTGACTCTCATGGTGCTTCAGTTGTGAAGTTCTTCTTGCCTTTTAATTTTGGCTTTCAATGAGTATGTAATTGTCTCTTTGTATTTTGTTTCTTTGTTTCTCTACCTGAGTTCGAGTTACTCTTTATAGGTGACAAAATAGTACAGGAAGCTATGTTCGGTGTGGATTTTCTATTTAGGTTATAATTTTTATTACTCTGATCATGAGTAATAAATGAAGTGAGTTTAGGAGGAGTGAGATGAAATGTGAAGCCAAAATCAAAAGTTTTATCTCCTTTTGTGTTATTTCTCCATGAGGAGAGAGTTTTAAGTAAAAGGGAATGTTTGCAAAGAACATAATATTGAGACTAACAAATGTTCTATTGGTGGAGGAATTATAGAATTTGAACTAGGGGAGTACCCAATAAAAAAACACTAAATGACTTTTGGGTCAAGTATGGATATAGTTTTTAAATGGTCCTTTACAAATATAGTAAAACTAAAAACTTTCAGGCGCAGGTTTGACTGAAGATGATGCATGGGAAATAAGATTTTTTTAATTTTTGAAGTGGAGTTTCAAAAGAAAGAACCCTTCTAGGTATACAATTAATGAGATATCCTCGTAGTTTATTTGGTATATTTGAGGTAACTATTAAAACTCAGCTATTTCATAGAGGTGTATATTGTTTCATTCAACTATCCCATTTTATTGGGGATGTCAACACAATGATTTTGGTGGATTATCCCATGATTTTAGAGGTAATATTGTAAGGTATGATTATAATATTTTATGTCATTATCAGTGTGGAGAATTTATATTTGTGTTTGAAACTGGGTTTGATTATTGTGTGATAGCTAATGAAAATATTTAAAGCCTCTATTTTTTTTCTTTTAACAGATAAACTTAACAAATTCATGTATGATTATCAATAAATGTAACAAACAATTTATTATAAGTACGATTAAGGATATGTGATAGGCTTCATACATCACTATGGATTAAGGCAAAATGTTTGATAGGTTTATATGGTACTCGTGGAAATGAAATACGTTGATGTTTTGCAAATTCTCAAATCTCTTATTGAAAATTAAATGTTTTATTATTCAAAAATTGGGAATGAAATAACTGTTTTAAATACTGAAAGTTGGGATGTCTCATTCTATAATGCCATAGTAGAATTTTTCTATCCTTAGAAAGAGAAACATAATCATAAGTGGACTTCATCAAAGTAGTATAGTAGTGCCAATCGTTATCCCTAATGATAGGTCCTAAAGACACAATAACAAGGGAAAAAATTAATAGAATAATGAGAGATTTTTGTTAAATGATTAATGAAAATTAAATTGCACGACAAGTTTTTGGGACATAAAGTATATAATTGATAGTTATATAATTTGACATACTAATACTCCATTTTTTGACAACGGTTGAGAGGGATCCATTTACAATTATAACTTTAAGATTTCCAACACAGGGATAATAACTGGTAAATAAATTATAAGTATAAGTCATATGATTTGATACTCCCGGATTAATAATCCAAGGAAATTTTATTTGGGAAGTGGTTATAAGAGAACTTAAGTGGTTACCTTTGTAGGACAACGATGCAGATGATGCACCTGTAGTTGACTGACCAAAACTTTGAAAATTGGAAAAAAGTTTTTAAGTTGATTCAATTGTTCCGGATTGAAAGCTCCTTCTATATGATGGTAAATTGATTTGTGACAACTTCAAGATTTGTTTTGTCTCGGTTTTCTATCTATAGATTTTTCATGATTTTTTAATAAATATCTTTAGTGTGTTTGGATTTCTGACAGTGTTCATAAAAAATACATTTTTGCTGTGAATTTAGGCCTAGGCCTAGCCATGAGACCTATTATATAAATAAGACCCAACTCTTATTTTAAATTTATTATAATGGCCTAACCATCCAATCTGGCCCATTTGGAATTTTTTTTAACTGACCTATTTAGGAATCTAGATATCCTTTCTTAAACCCAAGAGCTCACTAAAATTGTCTTGCGTATTTATCCCAACCTTTAGGGCTAATTTCTTAACCATTTTTTCATGAGATAGAGACCTAAGAGGCGAAGAGGGAGTGAACATTACCTTGCATAGATAGACTTTGCATCATACTTCTGATAAGACCTTGCGAACCAATAATAATGGGCGACGAATGAGGACCTTCACACGAACATCATTGAGCTCTATGTTCAGATTAGCAAGAAGCTCAACACTCTCTTATTCTCTATTATTATATGGTAACATGTGATATCCTTTGGACACCTCATTCTTGTTCATAGCTAAGATCAAGTTCTTGATATAGTGATGTCATTTTCATGTATTTTTCAATGACGTCTTTCTTCTCTTGTTTCAATTTTCAAAGTTGGATTTTTAAGTCAAAGATGTGGGTTGAATCTTCACTGTCCAAATAAGTCTTTTGTACGGTTTGTCATACATCTTTTGTCGTAAAGTTTTACCAATGTAGAAGGATTTAAGTTTTACCAATGGAGGGTACCATAGAGTAAATAAGTCAAGTTGTGAGTATTGAATTTCTAGAATTATAACGTTGGAGAACACTAATCTTGGTGGATAATGGTTTCTTTAACCCATTTTTATTTTTTCGTTGATTACTAATTTCAATGATTTAACTCATTTTCTAATGTGTCTCCCATTTAGTATTTCAACTTAGAGTTATCAAAAATTGAATATCATTTGAATTTATGGTAAAAAGTTTTTAATGATTGAGAATATTAGTTTTTGTTTTCTAGGAGCAATTGGGTCCACCATTAAAAAATAGTTTTTTTTAAAGAAGAAGAAGTTTTGACACCATTTGGATTGGAATGAAATGTAGAATAATGTGTTCTATTTTATTTTTTTTGTATATATTTTGTTAAAAGTTAATCGCTATTTTATAATACAAAATCTAAGACTAAAAAATAAACTAAATATTATATTTATAGGAATGAATTATCCTAAATAAATTTCTAATATTATTATAATTATTTATTTCTTAAAACTTACATTTTCATAAGTCAAAAATCAAGGAATTCAACAATTATAGCAGTGAATATCAAGACTTTTAATAACATAAAACAATTAGTTATAAATTATGACTAAAAATGTTTTTTCATGTTGTGTTTACTTACTAAATGCAACAATTCATATTATCAATATTGTATATATATCTTTTTCATAATAAAAATATCATCAAATTTTAATTTTTTTTCATAAATTTTTGTACCATAGTTATCACCAATTTTTTACATGCAATTCTAATATTAAGATTAGTGGTATTTTTATAACATGTCTCACTTATATTTTGTAATCATAAGCTTAATTTTAGTGATAAAAAATGAAGTTACCCTTATTCATCAAAACGCTACCACAATATATAGATTTAGCTACATCATTGTAATCTAAGGGATGCCACCCTTGGCTACTCTGCCTTCAATTTTTCTTCTTTAATATCTCTATGATGTCTAAGGGATGTCACCCTTGGTTACTCTGCCTTCAATTTTTCTTTTTATATTTATAACCAAAAGAGTTCTTCTTTAATATCTCTACTTCTTCTTCTTCTTCTTCTTCTTCTTTAATATCTCTATGATGTCTAAGGGATGCCACCCTTGGTTACTCTGTCTTCAATTTTTCTTTTTATATTTATAACCAAAAGAGTTCTTCTTTAATATCTCTATGATGTCTAAGGGATGCCACCCTTGGTTACTCTGCCTTCAATTTTTCTTTTTATATTTATAACCAAAAGAGTTGAAGAAGCAATTCATCAAAGTTTTTTTTTTAAAAAAAACGTTGATGTTCAAGTTTGCCACCTGACAAATAATAGTTGTTCTAAATATATTTCCATAGAATATTCAAACGGATTGAAATTAATTATACATTAAATACTGTTTTACAATATAAAAAAAAATTTAAATACTGTTCTTTCTTTCCAATAATATTTTTGTTTATTATGTTATTTTTCTATGCGTTGAGTGTTTTAGACCAAATAATATTATTAAAAAAAGGGGAACTGATTCAACCAATTCAGCTACATGATTTGTGGCATACTAATTTTGCTCTTAAGAAGATTATTTGATTGATTTTATGTTAATTAGGCAGTGAATTGTCAATTAGCTGGTACAACTTTTAAATAACCCTGGAAGCACCCATTTCTCACATAGCTATAGGGTCATCTATCCAGTAAATATTTTAATTGAAAATAAATATATTAATTCTCTTTGTAATTGTATGTATTGAAAATGAGTGGAAGGGGATACATGTATATTTCTCTCCTCGTTATGTCTCTTCCTCTCCACCATCATCCTTTTTGTATCATGTGCATGACAGTTCTTTTTGATTTCTTTTCAATTTTTAACTACAATTAATATACTAAAAATTTAAATTGAACATAACTTCATAATAAGATTGATAAATTTGATTGTAGATTATTATCAAGCAAAAAAAAAATATCTTGCGGTCTGAATATATTATGAAAAAACTTAATTTTTGTGCCTATATCCTATTTACTATATTAATATATTGTAGCTTTATTTTTTAATGCTTCTTTTAATATAATAAGATTATTATTTTATTCAAAAGAACATAATATCAGAACCTAACCCTCCTTAACCATCTTCAGCCGTCAGCCACCATCAGCCTCTATCCATATCCATCCATCCCACTGCCAAAACCATGAAGCCCGACCACTAAAGGTATCACGATTCTACGAAACGCCATAAATCACAAGACCCAACACTGCACCATAATCACACAACGTAGATGATGAGAACCAAGATGCACCATACCATAAGATCTATTGTACATTTCCATTGGATCATTTACGAGAGTAATGGCCAAGAAGACCACATAACACTTTATGGGTTGATTACAAAGCTTTTGGATGAGTCAAAATAGCGTATGCCAAGAAGAGTTCAAATAAAATCAAGTATAATTAACTTAATTAAATCAATTGACGAAACTTAGTACTACTAGTGAGCTGTGTGCTATAATAGAAACCTTGACGTGGCGTGCAAGCAAGAGACAGGAAGTAGTGTAAAGTAAAGATATTTGGAGTAGTATACTGGTAAAGAAGCTTGGAATAGTGTACATGTAAACAAAACAAATTTGAAGTAATGTACAATCTAGAATAATTTAATTATTTTAGAATATTATGCTTAATTATTTTAGAACATTGCCCATTAGTTTCTGATAAGTCTTATATAAACCCAAGGGAAAGAAAATTATCAATTAAATTATTATGTATCGAGCACAGAAATAATAAATAACGGTATATGAATATATCAAAACTGTAAAAAAACACACAAATTTTACGTGGTTTGGTAATTCGTCTAAGTCCACGGAAAGTAATAGATATTATTTGAATTAAGTATGAAATATACAGAAGGAATACAGATAAAGTTTTCCTCACTAATAATATCTCTCAAGTGTTTTCCCAAATTCACAGAAAACTCTCAAATTCACTAAGTATTTTCTCTCTTTGAGTTTACTTATGCTCTCTTAGATTTTTTTCTTATTTTTGCCTTGTTCTTCGATGTATGAACTCCTCCCTATTTATAGATGAAGCAAGATTCTCTTTCCCTATATTGTGCCATAATTTAAGCTTTAAATTAAGCTACTAATTTTCTTAAATTATGTCACTAATTTCCTTAAATCATGCCACAAATTAGGCTACTAATTTGTTACTTTTAGAGTCAATATTCAACAATCTCCACCTTGGCGAAAAAGTTCATAATGCTGCCTCCAAATGCGCCCTAGGCGCTCTAAGCTCGAGAGATGTTGATCAAGTTCAAGCAGTGTTAAAACTTGATCCCTGTAACCACCTTTGTAAGCATATCTCTAGGGTTATCTACACTTCTGACTTTCTGGAGTATAACATTCCCTTCATCGACGATTTTCCAAACAAAATAAAATCGAACATCGATGTGCTTGGTGTGACCATGATGAACTTGGTTCTTTGCCAAACAAATGGCACTCTGGCTGTCGCAGAAAACCTTTAAGTTCTTCTGAACAATACCTAAATCCTTGGTCAACCTGAGAATCTAGATAACTTCTTTGAATGCTTCTGTTACAGCCATATATTCTGCCTCTGTAGTAGACAAAGCTACAGTTGACTATAATGTTGTTCTCCAACAAACTGGTCCTCCTACCATTGTGAACACACAACCAGTTGTAGACTGACGCTTATCCAAATCTCTAGCATAGTCAGAATCCACATATCCGACTAAGTGTTTGCCTTCAGTCTTGTCTCTCTCAAACTTCAAACCAATATCCACAGTACCATAGATGTACCGTAGAATCAACTTCACTGCTTGCCAGTGTCCTTTACCCGGATTATACATGTATCGACTCACCATACTAACAGCGTGAGAAATATTAGGTCTGGTGCAAACCATTGCATACATCAAGGCACCAATGGCATTTTCATATGGAACATATTCCATTTGCTTCTTCTCATCGGTGGTACTAGGTGACATCAATGCACTCAACTGAAAGTGAAGAGAAAGCAATGTACTTATTGGTTTGGTTTTTTCATCAATGTCAAACCTTTGTAGTACTTTCTTCAGATACTGATTTTGTGTCAGAGAGATTGTGCTTGCAACTCTATCTCTTGTGATTTCCATCCCAAGAATTTTCTTAGCTTCTCCAAGATCTTTCATTTCAAATTCTGAACTCAACAAAGCCTTCAATCTGTCGATCTCCGCCTTACTCTTAGATGAAATCAACATATCATCAACATATAAGAGCAAATAAATGAAGGTACCATCTTGGAGTTTCGGAAAGTATACATAATGATCAAACTAACTGCGTGTGTACTTCTACTCTCTGATGAAGCTATCAAAGCGCTTGTACCATTTTCGTAGTGATCGCTTCAAACCGTAAATTGACTTGCTCAGCTTGCAAACCCAATTCTCTCATCCTGGAACTTTGAAGCCATTCAGTTAAGACATGTAGATCTCTTCGTTCAAAGTACCATGGAGAAAAGCTATTTTGACATCGAGTTGGGCTAACTCAAGATCACATTGTGCTACCAAAGCCAATAGTATCCGAATAGATGAATGCTTAACAACATGTGATAATACCTCATTGTAATCTATTCCTTCTTTCTGAGCATAACCTTTTACTACCAATCTGGCTTTGTATCTGATGTTGTCTTTACTAGGAACACCTTCCTTGGCATAAAGCCATTTGCAGCCAATAGTTTCTTTCCTTTGGGAAGTTGAACCAACTCCCAAGTCTGATTCTGTTGTAGAGACTTCATCTCTTCATCCATTTCCATCTTCCACTTCATACTATCAACTCTATACACGGCTTCTCTGTAAGTGCGTGGGACATCATCATCAATTACTGAAAGTGTGAATGCTACCATATATGTGTATCTGGTAAGCTTTCTAATCTCCCTTCTCGATCGAGTAGTGGCAATAGATTCTGGCTATTGATTGATCGATGGTGATGGTGAGAGAACCTCCACCTCAATTGAGATCTCTTCTTGATCATCAATTTCATCTCACCACGATCGGTAGTCGGTGCAATCTTTTTTGGATCTTCCGGAGTCTCAAGCATCATCTTAGAAAGAGTATTTGGACTTTTATTCTCTTTCTCTGAATTTGTCTATCTTAGCATAACAGACTCGTCTAATGTGACATCTCGGCTTAAGATGATATTCTTGGATTCACCACACCAAAGTCGAAATCCTTTAACTTCTTCCTTAAAGCCCAAGAAAATAGCTTTCTTTGCTCTAGGATTCAGTTTGGATTCACTAACATGAAAATATACAGGACATCCAAATATTTGCAATGAATCATAATCAGAAGTAGGTTATCCAGACCATACCTCTTTAGGAATTTTCCCATCTAATTAGTCGTAGGAAGTCTGTTGACTATATGAGTTGCATATGACAAAGCCTCAGCCTAAAATGCCTTGCTCAATTTGGATTGAGATAACATACATCGAACTTTCTCAACCAAAGTACGATTCATTCGTTCTGCAACTCCATTCTGTTGTGGTGTACAAGGAACTAAAAAATTTCTGATTATCCCTTCATCTTGACAAACTTTGAAGAAGGGATTTGATTTGTACTTGCCACCATTATCAGATCTGAGCCTCTTAATTTTCCTGCATGTTTGAGTCTCAATCATTTTCTTCTATTTAAGAAAGATATCCAAAACTTCATCTTTGTAACTCATGGTGTACATCCAGACATATCTAGAGAAATCATCAATAAAAGTCACAAACCAGCGTTTACCTCCAAGTGAAGCATTCTTGGAAGGTCCCTAGACATTTGTGTGAATATAATCAAGAGATCCCTTAGTACAATGAATGACAGTGCCAAACTTGACTTTGTTTGTTTTCCTATTACACAATGCTCACAGAAATCAAACTTTTCAGTTTTGGCACCTTTCAAAAGACATTGCTTCATTAAGCCTTGCAAAGTCTTTTCATCGACATGCCCTAAGCGCACGTGTCATAGGTAGGAAGAATCATTTGTCTTTTCTTTAGAATTGCTTGAGACAACTGCTCTTCCTGTAACTATACTCCTATATAGGAAATACAAGTTCGCCTTCCAAGTACCCTTCATCGCTACAAATGCACCTTGTACAACTTTCAAGACTCTATTTTCCAATGTTATCTTATAATCATCAGAATCTAGAACACCTAAAGAAATAAGGTTTTTCTTTAGGTCAAGAATATACCTTACATTTGTAAGTCGTTTGATTGTACCATCATGCATCTTTAGTCGTATTGTTCCGATCCCTTTTGTTTGATAGGCATTGTCGTTGTCCATAAGCACAAATCCTCCATTGAGCTCCTCAAAACTCGAAAACCAATGTATGTTTGGACACATATGATAAAAACATCTAGAATCAAGGATCCACTTATCTGAGTAGGTTTTTGATGATGAAACTGAAAATGTTGATTCTTCATCTTTATTGGCCTTCTGTGCAACATTTGCATTTGACTTGTCCTTGTTTGGGAAATCTTTCTTCCACTGCCCTTTTTGGTGACAATAGGCACACTCATCCTTCGTAAGATGTCTTCTAGATGACTCTCCTTTAAACTTTGATCTAGATCGCCCCCTATTATTTGATCCGCCAGATTTTTTTTTGTTCGTCCTACCTTGGGCTGTCGTCAATGCTTTTGATATTGAGTCTCTGTGATCATGTTGATCCTTCTTTCGGTACGCGTTATTTACCAAAGCATTTGAAACATCTACGAACTTAACCTCATCTTTTCCATATAAAAGGGTTGTGGTTAAATGCTCATAGCTCTCAGGTAATGAATTCAGCAACAACAAAGCTTTATCTTCATCGATAATTTCAACATCTAATACCGCTATTTATTGCTTTTGTGCACAACAAATTAGTATCAAAGTGGTAAAAAGACACACAGAATTTACATGGTTCGACAATTCGTTTAGGTCCACGAGAGGCAGCAAATATTATTTGAACTGAGTAAAAAATATACAGAATACAGATACAGATTTCCTCATTAATAATATATCTCAAATGTTTTCCCAAACTCACTAAGTATTTTCTATATTTGAGTTTGTTTATGCTCTCTTTGATTTTTTCTGATTTTTGACTTATTCTTCAATGCATAAACTTTCTCATATTTATAAATGAAGTAATATTTCATTTTCTTAAATTGTGTCATAATTTAAACTTTAAATTAAGTCACTAATTTTCTTAAATCATTTAACAAATTAAATCACTAATTTTTTTAAATTATACCACTAATTTATTACTTTTAGAACCAATATTCAATAAAATGAAACTTTGCTTTTTCTTAATTATCATTGAGCTTGTTAACGAATTCAACCTTATTCTTAAATAGATAATCAAAACTTGGAAAATCTCCCACGATCTGATTTTTAGTTTCATGGGCATTTGTTTTTTAATTTATTATTAGATTTAAATGCTAGGAACTTTTGGGCGGGTTAACATTGCTTTGTTCTCTGTGGTTTTCAAAACTAGTCTTTTGGGGTTCGCATCACTAGAGATCGTCAAAATTGCAAACCCACCACCCAAAATTGCATGACCCACCACTGAAATCACAAACCCAGGTCTCGCAAACCCAACATCGTGAACCCCGACTGCTGTCCTTGCAGGATTCGCCGACTTAGTCCACTTTTCAACCCCGTTCGTTTCTACCATCGCCTCCCCTGGTGGTTTCAAGCCATGCCTTGTTTGCAGTTTGTTTACCCGTTATTTCTTTCTGGAAAAGCTTGCTAAGCCTTCTTCGAGATAAGTACCTTGATGTGGTTCTCTTGACTGTTTTATTTGTCTATTTATTCCTAATATCTGTATTTTCTATTATGTTATTGAGGCTAGTACAAGTGTTGATTACTTTATTTTTGACAAGTTGATTTTCCCCCCGACATGTTTCCTTTATGATGTGAGTTTCTCATAGTTAAATTTTATGCTAATTTGTGGTGTTAAGTAGTTTAGTTATTGCTGATTTTTTTAAAACAAATTGAATGATAGCTGAGACTTCCATCGACTTCTTTTATTGGCACTACTATTCCTTCTACAGAAACTGCTATGTCTGATCACTCATCTCTTCAGATTGCAACCTTTAAACTTAATGATTCTATTTATTTGCATTAGGCTCAAGCCATAATAGTGTTTTTGGAAGCCGAGGAAAATGATCAAATTTGACAGATAACCCACTAGCATGTGATAAACTTGAATTTACCCTTGGAAAAAGACAATTCTATGGTTTGCAATTGGCTTTCGAATAGCAAGGAGCCTATCATTGCAGGAAACTACATGCTCCTTGCGACTAGTATGGAAATTTGACAGGTAATGCGTGACCAATACTCTCAGGACAAGAACGTTTCTCAAATTTTTGACTTGTAAATTGTTATACTATCTTGTAGTCAAAATGGGAGGTCTGTTAGTAAGTATATTGACGATGGGTTGGTAAGTTAGAGGAACTTAAATTGTATTACCCAGTCATTTCGGATTTGGATACCCTTAACCGTCAGCAAAAGGACTTTCATGATACTTTTATCTGGCTTGAATTCTAATTATTCTCATATTCTATAAGCTATTATGATTGGTGATCAAATTCCTTCACATTGATATATTGAACTAGTCTGGTGAAGTTTTGGGAATTGGCATCATTGGTGGTGGTGGCATTTGGGGTATACTACCCAAAAATGACGGAAATGATGTCCCTATTAGTTGTTGGGTTTGACCAACCACTTGTTGAGTTTTCACGGATAATACATTGAACTTCTCATTCCATTGGACCACCCTTGGTGCCGTCTCATGATGCTTTTGCCTTAGCCATCTCTGGTGGGGTTAAGATTTTCTTAGTAGTCGAGGTCGAGGCTGTGGTTTAGAGGGTATGGTTGTGGCCGTGGTGATCACTATTGTGCCTATTGAGGTGGAACTAATCATTGGACTTATAGGTCTTGGTTCAAATTTGAAAAAAAAACACAGGCTAATCAAGCCCAATCTAAGGCTCATAACTCTTTTTCCACCACCGATATGACTTATACTCCATCCGATGAGTTTATCTTGGTGTCACAAGATGAATATAATCACATGTTATAGGAATCTTACCAATTGGCTTCCGATCCTTCATCTTCCTCCTAGATTGCTACTTTGGTTGAATCAGGTACTAGTGATTTTAATACATCTTCCACATCACCCTAGATCATTGATTCAAGTGCTACTTCCCTTATGATTGGTAAGTCTTTCTTTTTTTTGTCTCCTTTGCAGCCTCATGTTCACAAGTCTATTATTTTAATTGATAGTTTAGCCTTTTCTATTATTGGGGAAGGCATTGTCTCTCCTTTTTCACATATATCTATCTTTTGTACTTTGTATTCCTCATTTTTCGGTGAATTTATTGTTTGTCAACAATTAACTAGAAATTTTAATTGTTCTGGGACATTTTTCTTACATATTGTCTTCCTTAGGATCTTTCTAAGAAGATGATAATTGGTAGGTTGTGCTTGGTAAATGGGGTTTACTAGTTGGATGGCATCCTACCTATTCCAGTTGCTTTTCATTCCTTTGATGATGTGTTACAATGGCATTATCGCTTGGGTCATCCTCATGTTTGTCTTCTTGATCTCATGGGTGTCTCTCCCAGTATTGTGTTAAGGTTGGAATGTGAGGCCTCTGAACTAGGAAAACATCATAGGTCATTGTATTCACCTAGAGTCAATAAATGCAATCATAGTCTTTTTATTTAGTGCACTTTGATATTTAGGGCCTTGTGTCAGGGACCCAATGTTCAAGTAATTTTTGAGTTTTTGTAATTTAATTTTTGTTTAATAAAATAAAGACTCAATTTGGAGTTTCTATTCGTACATTTTGTTATGATAATGCTTTGATTTTTTTAGTTTTACAATTGCTCCCATGTTTTGTAATAATCGTGTTATTCATGAATCTTCTTGTATTCATACACCACAACAAAATTGCTTTGTTGAGAAAAACTCTTGGCATTTTTTAGATGTTGCTTGCATGATATCCTTTCAAATGCATTTTCCAATGAAATTTTGGTGTGATTTTGTTCTTATTGCCTGCTATATAATCAATCGACTATCCTCATATGTGCTTGGCAGTCGATCCCCATTGCATGTGTTGTGTCCTACAGAAAAGCTATTTCATCTTTCTTCTCATGTTTTTAGATGTGTTTTCTTTGTGCACAATGTTTTTGGGGTTCTTGATAAGTTTACCCCATGCTCCACAAAGTGTATATTTGTTGGTTATTCATGAACTAAAAAAGGATAATGATATTTTAACCATAGACTAGGAAATATGTTCTTAGTGTTGATGTCACATTCTTTAAGTCTTCTTCCTTTTTCTCGAGGGCTTCCAATGTCCTTTAAAATTGTTGTGTTGTGTCCACCCCTTCCTTTGCCTATTCCCATCGAGTTTGCTTCCTCTCGCTCCCCTATGTCTTCTTACATTTCTAAGTATATAAACGTTGATAACAACCTCCATTACAAGGAATCCAGTGCCTATTCTACCCACTACACAACGGGCTATTTCTAGTGAAGATCTTATTCTTACACCTCCATCTACCCTTGTTGATGATCTTCATCTTCCTATTGCCTTATTGTAGATTTTCAGAGAATATTATTAGTGTTGTACAGGCTGTAGAGTTAGTGTAAATCAAGCTGTATTTTCATTATTGTTACCGGTACATTCATAGAATTAGTGAATGACTTTGTATTTCTATAAATAGATTGTATTATAGTGTTGTTGACAGAAGAGAAGCAGAGAATACATACTATATTATCTCCGTCTTATCTCTCGGAGTACATTTAACATGGTATCAGAGCATTTCTGAAATCTAGAAATCCAATTTTATTTTATATCAATTCGTCGAACAAGTCTGAAATTTCAGAAATCCAGAAATCCAGAAATCCAGAAATCCAGAAATCCAGAAAAGCAAAAACCAAAAATCCAGAAATCGAATCTAGAAAGCGGCGAAATCGAAAGCGGCGAGAAATCGAAGCGAGAAAACGAAGCAATCCATTTTCTGACTTGCATTCGAGAGACAAGTAGAAATCCATTTTACGCTTGCTTTCCATTTCGATCATCGTCGTAGCCACTCCCTCATCGTAAGGCGCGGATCATCATCATCGCCATCTATAGTAAGTCTCAGTCTTGCAGTCACATTCTGCTTTGTTTTTGTTTTTTTTGTTTCCCGTAGGAGTAAGGTGTTTAATATATACTGACCCGGTCGAACCGTCAGGCTGCCAGGCACGGTCGAGCCCGACGGTAAAACCCCGCCAGGCCAGGTAAAACCACTACCAGGCAGGTCAAACCCTGCAGGCCGGTCAAACCCTGCCCGACCCGGTCGAACCGTACCAGGCCAAAGCAGTTATTCAAAAAAAAAAAAAAAAAAAAAAAAAAAAAAAAACGACCCAAATTTCAATCACGTATAATCTACAATTGCAACAAATGGCCACGGGGAAAACCTATAATTCTTGGTTCCACGGACTGATAGTCTTATACGCACGTCACGCGATCCATGAAATTAAATGGGCGCACAATTATCTTCGGTGGTCTCGATCCGTACGTGATGTTTATATGTGGAAAAATGAAAGATGATTACCTTGGCGATGCGCGGCTCGGAAACAAAGACGATGCAATCTGAACATGGAAATCTGAAAACAATATGGTAATGTCTTGGTTGATCAATTCCGCTGACAAACGAAATTGGAGAGAATTTTCCTTTCACCAAAACCGCCTTGAGAATATGGGATGCGACCAAAGACACTTATTCCGGTTCGATAATATGTCGAACTATTTGAGATCGAGAGCATCCTCGTGATCTTCGCGAGGAGAGTTGTCGGTTACACGATACTTTAACTCTCTCGCTCGATGTTGGCAAACAATTAGATCTCTTTGAGGTTCACGAATGGACCTATCCGGCGGAGACGGCATCTTGTACAAGCAGTTATTGACAAGAAACGGGTTTTCAAATTTTCTTGGGACTCTAAAGATCTTGATGATGCCGCTTGTGACGAGAATTCTCGGCCGCAAAAACCTTTGCCCGGTATTCGTGAAGCGCCTGCGAAGTCGTCCCGAGGAGAGTCGAAAGAAAGTAATGATGGGTCCTCGATCTGATGATGGGTTCTCGATCTACCATTTCCGTGGTGGAGAAGGATGCGCAGCTTTGCCATTCGAGGCCGTGACCTTTCTTATAATACAGCAATGGTCTCGTCGTGGAAGACCTTGGTGTGATCATTGTCGTAAACACAGGTCGTACTAAGGAAACACTTCTGGAAAATTCATGGTAAGCCCTGATTGGAAACCAGGTCGCGCGACATTGACAAAGAAAGTCATGGAAAAATTGCCTCTAAATCTCAAAGCGATGAGTCGTGAATCTGCCTTTCTGTTTGGCAAAGGAGCAGTTGATCTCCTCGAAATTATTTGGACAATCCTTGACCGCGTCATACGCACTTTATGGCTCGATCGGGTAACACCTGATGCTCTTAATGTGAAACGGGTTATGAGACCGTGGATTGTTGATTCGGTGCTTGAGACCACGTGACGGGTGATGCTTCTGTATAAATCTTAAATTCTACCCAGGCTTGGACACACGGTCCAGATTGCGGTTCGGTATCCAATGTAACGAATTGGTTCGACCAAAATTTCAAACTCCTTTATTCTAGATTACGTCCTTCTTGTTCCTACACTTGATTGTAATCTTGTATCAATTACTAAACTCACCGTGATAAAATTGTATGGCTAAATTTGTTCATAACTTTATGTGAATTTCAGAGCGCATTCGGGGAAGATGATTGGCGGTGCTAAGGAATGCTCGGGACTACTATCTCGCCAGCGGTGAAGAACATGACAGACAAGCCAGCTTGAAGTTCTATCAAGAGTTTCTAATCAGAATAAAGCTTTGTTAAACCTTAAGTCAATAAAGATGGTGAAATCGTGTTGAATCCTTATCGTTTAGGTCATCATAATTTCAAGTATTCTGAGAAACTTTTTCCTTCGTCATTTAGAAATAAAAATTCGAAGTTTTTCGGTGTGAAGTATGTCAATTTTCAAAACATGTTAGAACTTCATATCCTCGTCTTCCACATAAAAAATCACATCCTTTCTCGTTAATTCACCGTATTTGGGGACGCTTCGAATCAAAAACATCAGGGGACACGTTGGTTCATTTCATTTGTGGATGATCATACTCGAACCAACTTGGTTATTCCTAATGAAAGAAAAATCTAAAGCATGTCAAATTTTTAAAAATTTTAATACCATGATTCAAACTCAATTTCAAACAAAAATCCGGTATTGAAATCAGAGCAATGCTAAAGAATATTTCACTTCCACCATGCGATTATCTGTTAAGTCGAGGATTGTCCATCTTTCGTGTGTTGACACACCCTCTGACAAAATGGGGTGGTGAAAGAAAGAATAGGCATCTTACCGAGGTCGCCGGATCACTACGTGTTCACTGACTTCATGTCCTCGGCATTTTTGGGGGATCTTTGTTCTTCTGACTACCTATCTTATCATAGGATGCCATCCGTGTCCTCTTATTTAAAACACCTATCAATACTACTGCTTGAGTCATACCCTGAAAATCGTGTCCCATGTTCCCTTTAAAATTTTTGGATGTTATAGCTATGTCCAGTATGTACATCATAGTGGCAAACTTGATCCTCGAGCCATCAAATGCATATTCCTAGGGTATTCATCATACCGTAAATGATACAAATGTTTTTCTCCTATCCAAACGATTCTATAATACAATGGATGTCACATTTTTTGAACAATATCCGTCTTATTCCAAAATCTGTCATTCGGGGGGGAGAAACATAGCCATGAATACGAAATTTCGAATATCATAAGTACTCGATCTCCCGCGAAAATCCTATTCCGCGACCTCACGAAAGTGACTCGATATCTCAAATAAATACTCTTTACTACTCCCAATGAATCCTCAACCTGCACCCAGCCCGGATCCAAACTTCCTTGTCCCGAACAATGATCTCCTTGTCTCTACAGAAGGAAAACAACTCGAAAAATGAGCAGAGAACCGGCATATCTTGAGCCATTCCGAGAATCCAGCCCGAGTACGGGCCATTCCGACAATTCACAAGAGTAACACCAGAACCTCGTATTATTGGAATTACCTCACAATGATTTGAATTTGTCAATTGCTATAAGGAAAGGTGTAAGATCATGTACAAACCACCCCATCTACAACTTTATTTCCTATAAAAATCTCTCGCCGGGGTATAAGGCATTTATCGTGAACCTCGATCAAATAGAGGTTCCAAATTCTATTCAGAAGCATTTCGGATACTGAATGGAAGAACGACTATTCGTGAAGAAGAACTCGGTGCCACTGAGAAAAACAAGACTTGGGAGATCACGGAACTACCGTCGGAAAACAAAGTGTTGGATGTAAATGGATCTTTACAATCAAACACAGACGGTAGTGTAGAAAGACTGGCTTCGCCTTGTGGCTAAAGGATTCACTGAGACATATGGGCTTGATTATCGGGAGACTTTTGCACTGTAGCAAAACTGACACTATTCGTGTTCTTACCATGGCATCCCAACTTGGATTGGCCTCTCTACCGTTAGATGTCGAAATGCATTCCTTAATGGTGATCTCGAATAAGAAGTCTACATGGACATTCCTCTTTGGAATTGAATCTCTGTTCCAACCAATAGAGTCTATGAAACTTAAGAAATCCTTATATGGATTGAAACGGTCTCCACGTGCACGGTTTGATAAGTTCTACAAAGTTACGAAGAGATATGGAGTGCAATCAATGCCAATCGAGATCACCTGACTATTAGTGGCAACACTCGATGATGAGAATAGTTATCCTAATTGTATACGTAGATGATATTATTCTAACGGGTAATTCTACAATTGAGATGGATAAACTCGAAAGAATTCCTTGCCAAGGAATTTGAGATCAAAGATCTAGGCAATCTCGAAATATTTTCTAGGGATGGAAATAGCACGAACAAAGGGCGTATCTATGTCTCGAAAGGAAGTATGTCTTGATCTTCTAAAGAAAGCTGGAATGATGGGGTGTAAACCGGCGAGAAACGCCGATGGATTCTCTGATAAAACTCGGAATCCAAAGAAAATAGTACACTGTGGACAAAGGTCGTTATCAAAGATTAGTGGGAAAACTCGTTTACCTATCTCCGCAGTAGACCGGATATTGGTTTTCGGTAAGTGTTGTAAGTCGGTTTATGAGCAGGTCCTCTTGAAGAACACGTAGGAGCCGATCATCGTATACTCGGGTATCTCGAGATGACACCGGGAAAGGATTATATTTGGTAAGAATCTCACTAGAAAAATTGAAGTCTTTGAGATCTTGTTGGGCGGGGCTCTATAGTGGATCGCGAGATCTCTGGTACTGGATATTGTACATTCGTATGGGGGAAACCTTGTAACTTGGCGAAGTAAAAACGATCGGTAGTCGCTCGACGTGCGGAAAGCCGAATTTAGAGCCTGGCTCGTGGGATTTGTGAAGGAATGTGGTTAAGAGGCTACTCGATGAGCTGGACTTCACGACTCTCGAACTATCGGCGTGCATTGTTGTCAAATTTCTGATAAGAATTGCGAAAAATCCGGTTCATCGTGATCGAACCAAACATGTAGAAATTGATCGTCATTTCATTAAAGAAAAGATAGATGAAAAAATTGTAGACTCTTATATACATCTACTAAACATCAAATTGCGAGATATCCTTACCAAAGCATTACCTCGAACAATCTTCGAAGAATTGAGTTGCAAGTTAGGAATGATTAATATCTATTACCCGACTTGAGGGGAGTGTAGATTTTAGAGAATATTATTAGTGTTGTACAGGCTGTAGAGTTAGTGTAAATCAAGCTGTATTTTCATTATTGTTACCAGCTGTTCTATTCCTAGAATTAGTGGACACTTTGTATTTCTATAAATAGATTGTATTATAGTGTTGTTGACAAGAAGAGAAAACAGAGAATACATACTCCATATTATCTCCATCTTATCTCTCGGAGTACATTTAACACTTATGAAAAGGTCAATGCTCTACTGCTTCTTATCCTGTAATTAATTTTATGTCATTTAACTCTTTATCTCGTGTGTATTGAAATTTTGTCCTATTTCTAGGTTATGTCAATTCCTAAATCTTATGAGGAGGCACTTACTCACCTTGGTTGGGTGCTGTAATGAAAGAAGAAATGTGGCTTTACGATCTCATGTCACTTATGTCACTTGGGAGCTTACTAGGTTACTAAAGGATAAGATAGTGGTTGGTTATAAGTAGGTCTCTAATATTAAATATTTACCTAATGAACCTTTCGTTTAAAAGCTCGCCTAGTTGATAAAGGTTTTACACTGATATATAGTATTGACTATTATGAGATATTTTCCCTTGTTATTCGGTTAAATTTTGTTTGGATTTTAATCTCCCTGACAATTAACCTTGATTGGCCTCTTTGTCAATTAGATATTAAAAATGCATTTCATTATGTTGAACTTCATAAGGAGGTATACATAGAGAAACTACCTGAGTTTGTTCCACAAGAGGTGAGTGGTCTACTATGTTGTTTGAAAAAGGCAATTTATGAGCCAAAGAAATCTCTTCACACATGGTTTGATAAATTGAGCAACATACTTCTTTCCTTTGAATTCTCCAAAATGCCAATCTGATCATTCCATATTTGTTAGAAAGACAAGAGTGTGGCTTATAGTGCTTATCGTGTATGTGGATGATGCCATTGTCTTTGAGAAAGATGTTGCAGCAATAGTAAAAGCAAAAACAAATTGAAGGAAGCTTTTTAAACAAAAACGTGGGACAACTATGTTACTTTTTGGTATCGATGTAATTCATACTTCATAATAAGAAGGCATCATATTTTCTCTAAAAAAACAATATGTGCAATATCTTTTGATAGAAAATGGTATGTTGGGATCTAAGCTTTCTGACCTTCTTATTGATCCGAATGCTTAGTTCAATGATACAAATAGCAACGACTTTGATGGCAAGAGAAGATACACAAGTCTAGGAGGAAAATTGATATACCTCATTATTACTAGGCCTAGGCCTGATATAACCTTTAGTGGAGGAAAATTGATATATCTCATTGTTTCATAAACTAATATATCTCAATGTATGGAAAAACCTAAGCAAATACATTGGGAAGCAATTTATCCTATTTTGAGATATTTGAAAGGGACTATTAGCATAGGTGTTCTTTATAAGAAAGTTAAAACCTTGACATTGTTAGTTACTCTAATGTAGACTAGGCAAGTTTTCGTTGTAATTAAAGATTTACTATTAGGTATTGCACGTTTGTTGGAAGAAATCTCGTGACATGGAAGAGCAAATAGTATAATGGATTTGCCCGTTCCAATGTAGAAGTTAAGTATCGAGCTATGGGTCATATTGCAATTGAATTGATGTGGATTAAAAACCTCATGAAAGAATTGGGCATTAGAGTGAAGAATCATATGGTTATGCATTGTGATAATCAAACTGCAGTTTACATTGCCAAAAATCTTATGTTTTGTGAGTGAACTAAGCACGTTGGAGTGAGCTATCATTTCATAAAGTAATAATGCAAGGAGATGTGTGTACCTTATATATTAAGTCAAGCGAGTAATTAGGAGATATATTTACTAAAGTTATTATTAAGAATCTATTCTTGTCTTTTCTTCCAAGATGAGCATCATGAATATATATGTTCTAACTCGAAGGAAAATGTCAAAATAAAGGCATTTTATTCATATGTCTATATCCTGTCTAACATATCAATATATTGTAGTTTTACTTTTTACTACAATAAGATCATTATTTTTTTAAATAACAATATTAATTGCATAAATACAAGTAACTAATTGAAGTAGGGGACTTGTAGTAAATGGAAGATAGTCCAATAACTTTGACTAAATGGTGCAAAAGTTCACTAATATTTGGGTGGGGTATTAGGAGTCCAATAACTATTAAAAAGGGCACTAAAAATCCAAAACTTTTAAAATTATAAAAGAGAGACCATGTGGGTTAATATGTGCCATTTAATAAGGGAAATATTATCATTTTTAATTTATGCTTAACGATAATTAATAATAATAATAAAAAAGAATAACTAAAGTCATCCCTATTCTCTTGAAAAATAGTCATCATCTCAACTCCTCTATAGTGAGTTTCCATTTTCATTGCGAGTTGTTAAATTGATTTTTGGTGAGTAGTCACTATGTGTTTATCAATTTATATTGTGTGGCCTTTTCACTTTGTAAATGTGTCTAACCAAAAATGTGCATAAATTTGAGGGATTATAGAGCTTAAACATAAAGGAATGGCTTCAGACCTGTTGTTGCAGAACAAATATTAATATCCTCTGATTTTTTTCTGTTTCTAGTAGGGTAAGCAAGAAAAATATGATATTATCTTTGTTAAAATGACACATGTTAGCTCATATGATCTTTCTTTAACAATTTTAAAAGTTTTGTTTTGAAAATTTTGGACTTCTAGTATCTTTTTCAATAGTTATTGGACTTCTAGTTATTCACCCAAAGGTTAATGGACTTTTGTACCTTTTGTCAAAGTTAATGTTTGGTACTCTCTTTTCAAAAGCCAAATATATTGAAAATAAGAGTGGCTTCAGTAGGTTTGTTACTGTAGTATCTTTATAACTTAACGTAGAAAGTCAATGTTTTATATTGGTTTATGTATGTTATTTTGGTTAAATATCTTTTAAAGTATCTAAACCTTTTAAAGTTTTACACAAAGGTCCTTAAATTAAAAAATATCAAGTTCGCTCCTAAACTATTTTGTTTTAATAGGTAAATGTAAAATTAAAAGTTTGGGGCCTAATTATGATATAAATGAATGAAGTGTATCACTTATTTGGGATGAAAGTGTTAATTGTTTTTTAGTTTTGAAACCTTTATATGAATGAGTCCAAAGTTTGCAGAGTTTAGAAGCTTTTTAGTCTATTGTTTTATTTAAAGCTTAAAAATTGGAGAGAATAAAGTCACAGAGAGACTAATCTCAATACTAATCGGAGGCAATGAAATTTATGATGTATCTTTTTCATTCATCGGTTCAATTTAAGAAAGTAAAAGAGTCAGTTTGCATTAAGTTGACAATTACTGTTATCTCAAACTATAACCTTTTGGAAAACATCCTTTCCTTGAGATAATTTTTTTCTTTTTCAATTCTACGAAGATGCAACAACATTTTATTTGATAGGTCGATCATTAATTTTATATCCATTTTTTTGGATAAACTCAGAAAATAGTACGCGAAGAAATTAACAATGTAATTTGAGTTATGCAAAAGATTATACATGTTTTGTAACCGTTTTTTTGTTATTACATTGCGAATTTTGCATAGCTTAAACTATATTATGAATTTTTATATATCTCGTGATTCTATTTGGTTATTACATTTTTTTCTTTTGGCTATTTAGTCCTAATAATTGAGTGTGCATTTATGGTCCATGCAGCTTTACTGAGCCAGGTTGCAGCGTTGAGATCATTTTCCTTAGATAAAGTACACTATCAGAGAGAGAGTGCATCAGGGATTAGCAGCCTCGCTCATTTTCTTTCTAAAGATACTGCGGACCTTCTCAACATAGCTATCAAGCCATTGGTTTTTCTATCTATGTTCTATTTCTTCAATAATCCTCGGTCATCGTTTATGGCTAATTACATTGTTTTGGTTTGTCTTGTTTACTGCACGACTGGCGTCGCTTATGCATTTGCCATTGTCCTTGATCCCAGTCCTTCCCAATTGGTAGTTACTAGAAGAGCATACAACTAACTCATTATATTCAATTATGACTAAACTATAAAATTTATCCTTAAATATTTTTTAGATTCTACACTTTTGTCTCTCAATTCTTTTCATAATATTCCTTATCTTTTCAACTTTAACAACTAAATTTAAAAATTTTGTTAAAATTCTACAGTTCAAATATTAGCATGTTAAAATGATAGCCAGATAGTTTAGTCTTCTTGTATGTTTTTGGTATTTTTTTTATAATTCTCATGATATGATGTAATTAGAACTTTAATCAATGAATTCTCCTCTTTGACCAAAAACAAAATAACACTTCTTTATGTCACAAGTTATATTACAACTATTTTTTCAACCTATAATTAACTTTCATGTCAGTTATAGTAATACAAATTATAGTAATACAAATTATAGAAATACAAATTGTAGGAAATAGATTTTTTCAAAACAAAATATATTAGCATGTTAAAATTACATTTTTAACATATTTAGTCCTTTTAACTTTTAAACTCAACTTATTTAGTCTTTTAACTTTTAAACTTTAATACATTTGGTTTTAATTTTAAATTTAGACTAAATGTGTTGAAATTGAAAAGATAAGAAATATAAAGTTCCATGAATTTTTTTGAGGAATTAAACTGTAGAAATCAAAAAAGGACAAATGTTTACAATTAAGCCTTTTATTTATTCCTAGATTTATTTTTGCTAATGACTTCTTCCACATCCTTTCTTTGTAGTGGTCGGCGCTCCTTCCAGTTGTTTTCACACTTGTTGCCAACCAAGACAAAGATAGTGCAGTTATCAAGTACTTTGGGTATTTTTGTTACCCAAGATTTGCACTGCAGGCTCTTGTCATTGCAAATGCTGAAAGGTTTGTCGTGACTGTTACTTCAATACTTTACTTAAGAAGCAACTTAAAAACTTTAAGAAGGTAGATAGAAACAGTTAACATATAGCTGACGCGTTAGTAGATATGTTTTGTATTATAGGATATCTACTAGTTTGTGTATAGTTAGGATTATTTATCCTAAAAGGCTTTGTATATGTGTATAAATACCCAATTGTCATAATTAATAGAACAAGCTTTTCATAATTTTAATTTGGTATTAGAGCATAAAGAAAAACACATGTTACCAAAAAAGCCAACCTTGCTGCGCCAATAATCGTCATTGTTCTGTGTAGTTTAGCGTCACTGTTGGCAAAACCATCCACAATTGCCTTTATATGTGTGGTTTTTGCACCACCAACGTGCTTGTGCCACAACGCTCTCCATTGCGATACCACCCTTCATGACTAAACAAGAAAATCTTGTCTTTGCTTGTCTCTGCTCTCCATGTCAACGTCAACATCATTGCCGACTGTATCTCCCACCAACGTTGGCTTGTTGTGGATCTTCCCTTGCATGGTTGCCATCGATCAGCTCCTCTATCATGATAGGTTCTAAATCTCATATTAGCAATAATCTAATTACTTACTTTATTGTTATTATTATTATTATTTAATTAGTTTCTTTTACTTAAGTATTAGTAATAAAAAAGGGAAAACATATTTGAAATTAAAGATTCTTCACCTATAAATCAATCGCAACTTGGTAATAAAGTTATCTTTACCACGACCATACATGATAGATCTACTTCAATTAGATATTGAGTTAGATTGTATTTACTATTGTGTTTCATCCAAGATTTTAGAGATGCGTATTACAGGTAGGTAAAATAAGATTACATTACCAAAAGAAGTGTTTCACAAAAAAAAAATAACCCAAATTTTTTGATAAATGGGAAACTGAGGATGCCTTAGTCAAATCTTGGCTCATCAACTCTATGATAGACAAGCTAATGTCACACTTTGTTCAATGTGGGATTGTAAAGGAAGTTTGGGATCTAGTTAAAATGTTATCTGTATTTGATTTGTCCCAAGCATAAGAATTTATGAAGAAGTCTTTTCAATTACATCAAGATGTTCGAAACCTTGTTGAATACTACAACAAGCTAAACTCTATTTATATTGTACTAGATTAACGAAGACCTAATGATATGAAGCATGCCAATGATATTAAGAAATTGAGAAAGTGTATTCCTAAGGATCAAGTTTATATGTTTTTTGTTGAGTTAGATCGAAGTTTGGATCAAGTTAGTACTCGGGTTTTGAATACTTCTCCTTTGCTAAGCCTAGAAGAAGCCTATTTGCAAGTCTATCGCAAAGTATAAAGATAAGTCACTATGGACATTGAGGGACATAATGAGGCCTCATCCCTTCCTTTGTTGTTCAAAAGAACAAGACCCATTCAAATCCTCCATCCACTAATTCTAGTTCTCGATGTTGCACCTACTGCCTACTGCAACAGTAATAGACATACTATTGATATTTGTTGAAAAACCATAGCTATCCAGAATAGTTCAAACTTAAGCAAGATGAGAGAAAAAAAATCTACTCAAGTTGCATCAATTGCCATCCTTCCATCTTCTGCTTCGGTAGTTTCTTATGTAACCACTCAAGAAGGTAATTATGGTCCTGCATTCAATTTTCTGTTTCTAACACTTGGCTAATTGATTCAAGGGCAACTGATCATATGGATAATGATCTCTCTATTCTTAATTCTCTAACCTACTTCTATTAATGTTATGTTTGGTTGGATGGAATGGAATCAGAATTGATTCCTTCTATTTTTGTGTTTGGTTGGGCTGAAAAATTGGAATGAAATGGAATCGATTCCTAAAAGAGAATGAATCAGAATTCCTTCTCTCTTTATCTCAAATTTTTTTTCCAATTTTACCTCAACCCCAAATATAAACCTAAACTCAAAATCTCAAATCCTAAATCTCAAATGCCAAAACCCAAAACCTTATTTAGAATAATAATAATTTTAACCTTAAACATTAACTCACAAATATAACCCTAAATCCTAAAACTTTAAACCATATTTAGAAAAATAATAATTTTAATCATAAACCTTAACACATAAATATAACCCTAAACCTTATTTAGAAAAATAATAATTTTAACTCTAAACCTTAAACCCTAAATCCCAAATCTTAAAACCTTAGACCATATTTAGAAAAATAATAATTTTAATCCTAAATCTTAGCCCACAAATATAACCTTAAATCTCAAATCCCAAAACCTTAAATCTCAAATCCTAAAATCCTAAAACCTTAAACCCTATTTAGAAAAATAATAATTTCAACCTGAAATCCTATTTAGAAAAATAATAATTTCAACCCTAAACTTTAACCCACGAATATAACCCTAAATTCTAAATCCCAAATCCTGAAACCTTAAATCCTATTTAAAAATAATAATTTTAACCCTAAACCTTAACCCATAAATATAACCTTAAATCTTAAATCCAAAATCCCTAAACTCTAAATCCTTAAATTTTAAATCCCAAACCTCAAAACCTTAAACCTTATTTAGAAAAATAATAATTTTAATAATATTTTTTCTTTTTAAGTAATAATTATTTAAAAAAATAATGATTTTAATAATGTATTTTGTCTGACGAAAAAATTATAATTAAATGATATTATTTAAACTTTACTAAATATAGGGGTATTAAGATAATTTATAGTGTTTTTCATTCCATTTCAATCCAATTGTAAACCAAACACTATAATACTGATTCCTTATTTGATTCTAGTAGTTAAACCAAACAAAACTGTTTCCTTTCCATTCCATTTCATTCTCATTCTCATTCCATTCCGTGAACTAAACGCCACCTAAGTCCAATTAGCTTTCCAATAGAACACCAATGCTAATTATATAGTTTAGAAATGTCTCATTGTCACCCACATTCTTCGTGTCCTCTGTTTTACTTACACCAAATCTCTCTAATAATCTTTGTGAATTAGCAAAATTACAAAGCATTTAAATTATTCTATAACATTTTACTCTACTCATTGTGTGTTTTAGGACAATCATACGAAGATGACGATTAATACTAATAAAGAGAGAGAAGGTATCTACTACTTGGAGACAGGGGCAGCCATTCTTAATTGTGGTTTTCAAGTGGACAAAGAATTTTAGAAGGATAAGATTATGTTATAACACTATTCCTAATTGTGGTTTTCAAGTGGACAAAGAATTTTAGAAGGATAAGATTATGTTATAACACTGTTGTTTAGGAAATCAATTTTTTTCATACTTTGAATGTTTATATCCTAAGTTATTTTCTAATATTTGTGCTTATAACTTAAGATGTGAACAATATATTTATGCAAAAAAAATTGTGTTTCTTTTAAAATTATTTCAAATAAAAGTTTTATTCTTTTTAATCGTTGTTTACACGGATGTGTGAGATCCTTTCTCTACTCCTATTGCTTTTGTTCAAAAATATTTTGTTTCGTATACTTATGATTGTACTTGAGTTATCTGGATTTATTTGATGAAGTCTAAGAGTGTTATACATGATATTCCTCAATTTTTTTATATGATAGTCACACAATTTTTTATGAAGTTTCAGGTTTTTCATTATAATAATGATTGTGAATTTGTGAATCAACTTCTTACTTATTTCTTTAAAATTCATGGTATCGTTCACCAGGCAACATGTGCTTCTACGTCACAATAGAATAGCATAATGGAACGTAAGAACCGTCATATCCTTGAGGTGGCATATGCCTTATGCTTTATAATGTATGTTCTTAAACGTTTTTAGACAAGGGTTGTCATAACTGTTGCTTATTTTATCAATTGAATGCCCACTCGTATTATTGACTATCAAAACTCATTAATGATGTTGTCTCTTTTTCACTTGATACCTTTTGCACTAAACCTATGCCCCAAAAATTTTGGTTGTATTTGTTACTTTGATGTTCACGCCTTACATAGGGACAAACTTGATCCATGTGTTGTAAAATATGTCTTTCTTAGTTACTCTAATACATGGAAGGTGTATAAATATTTTCACCCATCTAGTGATAAATACTATGCTTTTATGGATGTTTACTTTTGTGAAAGGAAGTCTTATTTTTTTGGAGGTGTTTCTCTAACTCCTCTTCAAGGAGAGATTGATAATGAGGAAGAGGAAACATTGTGATTGAAAGAAAATTAGTTGTGGATTTCCAATAAGGAGAGGATTCTTCTTCCTTAGAATATAATGAATTTTTAGAGTCTTCCAATCCTATAGAAGAACCCGAACCTAATAAGAAAGATTGTCTCGTTTGTTTCAACAATAATTTGATAGGAGTAAAAACGTTAATGCTATAGCCCCACCTTTTGATGCCTCTATTCCTCTTGATAATATTGTCATGCCATCAGATGAGTCTTCTAGAATTGATTATGAGGTAGATGTTTTTGATTTACCTCTTATTTCTAATACATATACTATTGACATACTTTCTAATCCTATTGGAACACCTACTACCTTGGATCTGAAAGTTGGTGATCAAGGTAAAAGGTATTATCTTCGAGTTCGTAAATAAGGTGATAAATTGTGCTTCTCTAAGTCTACTTCAAATGTTATTTATCATATATCTATCTTCATCTGTTATCACTACTTATCTATTGCTCACTTAACTTTTGTCCTCTAGATTTCTTTTGTTTCTATTCCTAATCATTTTTAAGAAGCCCTTGAGGATCCAAAGTGGAGGGCTATTATGTTAGAAGAAATGAATGTCCTCAAACAAGTGTACTTAAGAATGGGTCAAGTTACCTAAGTGGAAGAAGATTGTTGGCTGTTAGTGTCTTTATTGTGAAATTCCATTCAAATGGAACAATAGAGAGAAACAAGGTCAGAGTAGTGGTTAATGGATATGCTCAAACTTATGGGATATACTATCAAGAAACATTTGTTCATGTGGCCAAGATGAACACAGTTCGAGATATATTTTCTATCGTTGTGAATTTGGATTAGCCTTTGTTGTAGTTTGATATAAAGAATGTCTTTCTTCATAGAGTATAGAGCAGACAGAGGAAGTGTATATGGATCCTTCTCTTGGTATGATTGTTTAGTGTAGAAGTTAAATACTACACTTGTCACTATACTATTACCAAGCTTTCTTGGTTAAAATTTTTGCTTTGTGAACTTGGTTTTGGTTGGAAGGAACCTATGATTCTGTTTTGTGATAACACTACAGTTATTAAGATTGCTACTAGCCCGATATAATATGATTAAACAAAGCACATTGAGCTTAACAAAAACTACATTAAAGATATTTAGAGTTAGGTATCATCAAGGTTTTGTACATCAAGAGTGTAGAACAACTAGCTGATATTGTAACTCATGGTGTAATTGAAAGATCTTTCCATACCACTCTATTCAAGTTGGACATGTGTGCTAGATATGCTTTAACTTTGGTGGATAATTAAAGTGTAGTTGACACATTAGTGGATATATTTTGTATTATAGGATATCTAGTAGTTGGTGTATAATAAGGATTACTTATCCTAATAGGCTTTGAATATGTATATAAATACCCAATTACGGTAACGAATAAAAATAAATTTTTCATAATTTTAATTGAAACAAAGCAAAAATGGTATGATAAACTCCTAATATGTGCATAGCAAATGGTTGTATAGAAGTGAGAATAGGTTGAGTTAGATTACTTCATGTGACATTAATAGCAACAAAATAAATTTACAAGATCATTCAACTCATCCTTGCAATACATGCTAAATCTTGTTATAATTTGTAGAACAATCAATTCATTATTTGATTGTTACTTTGCTAGCAAACTATGTTATACAAACTCTAAATTGAGAATTGTAAATTTTTAGATACATATCTAGTAGCAAGTCTGTTTTTCTAATTGTTTTTTATAAATTTATATTAAATTAAAGAGTCTGAGTATTTATACCTATGTCTATGTCATGCTAATTGGATATTGATACTTTACAAGAAAGCATTTTAATAATTGTGTTGTTTTTCCTCAGGTATCATGGGGTGTGGTTGATCACACGTTGTAAAGCATTGTTAGCAAATGGCTACAGCCTTCATGACTGGAATATGTGTTTGATGGTACTCATGTTAACTGGTATAATGTGTCGTTCTCTAGCTTTCTTGTTTATGGTGACCTTCCTTAAGAAGTGAACTGGGAAGTGTTTTTTTTTTTTTGTGTTTTAGAAATCTCATCCCTCTTTAGTACCTTTTGTATCATAGGATCCTACGAAATTAAGAGACAATAGCAGTTTTTTTTTTAGCATCATGAATTGGTGGCTAATCCTCTAACTTAGGGTTGTACGTAACATATGTGCTTTGTTCTTTAAGGAGAAAGCTGTCTCAATATGCTTTGTATAGAAATGAAAATGATCAGTTTCATTTATCATGATGTTTGCAAGTTACCAAGTGTGTGTCATGCTGGGAGATGAGGGCAAAAAATAATTTAAAGATAATATGAACAAAAAAAAATTACATTATTGCTTATCAGGGCTGGGAATTTGTATATCAACATGTTTCAGTCCTAATCTTTGTGGACATGCTAATAGGACGAGTTTGGAGTTCTGTATGCTGATCTTCAGATTTGCTTGGATTTGAGGCCTTATAAATCCAAAGATTGGGTTAATTTGTATGTGACACTCGTTGGTACCACATCAATGTTTTTTTGTTTTTTTTATTAATTATAGCTTCTCTATTTTGGATTAAAACATATTTTAAAAAAATATATATAGAGTACACCTACAAAAATACTGTATTTATTTTATTCATATTATCGAATTATTTTTTAATTTATTTATACCACTCAACTATTACATTTATTAAATGATTGATTTTAAATAACTCTATTATATTTTGAATAAATTATTCCAAATATATAACTTAACTATTATTTAATTATTTTAAATCTATAGTTGACGTGCGCTGTTGTTAGACAGATTATCAAAATAATGTTAATGGAATAAATACAATAGATGAGTTGTATAAACGAGATAAAATAATTTATTAATATAAATAAAATAAATACAATATTAGGATGATATTTTACAAGTTTACTAAAATGTAAATTTATATGCTATGCACTCACTTCTACACAAAGTGAAATTTAGCAGGTTCAACACGGGAAAAGCTAGAAGGTTATTCTTGAATGTGCTAACATATTATTTTGTAAAAAGGTTCGATTATATGAAATTTTTTTATAATAAAAAAAATGTGCACAAATAA